>PVKS010011306.1:0-57131 GCA_004027875.1 Aplodontia rufa
TAAGCATCTTGTATGTGATAATCTGGATCGATAGAACAATGTGGGAAGTTCTCACTTATGATTTCACTTAAAAGGTTCTTTAAACCTCTTGTTTGCTGTTCAGAGTTTTCTTCCAGGCCAATGATTCTCAAATTATTATGCCTCATCTCATCAAATATTACTTGGAAGTTCTGGTTATGTATTATAAGTTGTTTATCCCGTTTATCATCTTTGATTTATACGTTGTTTAGCCTATCTTCACTATCCGATACTCGTTCTTCAAGAGCTGATGTTCTGTTTTCAGTAGAGCAAGCTCTGGTGTTGGTTTCTTCCAGAGAGGATTTGATTTGATTAACCGTGCTTTTCAATCCTGATAGCTCTGCTACATCTCTTTTCAGAATTTCTATATTTTTGTATAGCTGGTCTCTCATTTCGTGGAACTGCACCCTTATTTCCCTGTAGAAATTGTCACTCATCTCTTGAAATTGTTGTCTAAACTCATTCCTTAATTCCTCTCTCAACTCTTTGATTGCATTACTAATCATGATGCTGACACAATGCCTTTGATTTTCATCCAGGGCTCCAGCCATGGGCTCCTTTCGTGGAGAGCTTTGGGGCTGAGAAAGTGAAATATTTCCCCTTTTCCTCATTTTCTGGGTTCGAGAGTGTGTTTTGTACTTTGAGAAAATTGCTCTTGGTGGAATAATTGGAGCTTCTTATGGCTTAGTTTCGTTGTAATGGGTTACTTCGAGAGAGAACTCTCAGCGAATTATGAGAGGCAGTCAATGCCCGTTTTGCCGCGTGTCTAATTCTTCAGATATCTGGGTCTCTCTTGGAAAATTGCTGATGCAGTGGATTTTTCCCAATCAGAGTTGGAGCCCCAGCGAATGCTGTCACGCTTCAGGATGCCATCTTCTCCTCTCGATGTGGGGGTTTTGAGATGAGGCTGGATTCTCTGTTCCTAATGGTGAATGGAGTTTGGGTTACAGCAAATAGCCTATCTCTAGTGTTTGCAGTTAAAACTGGGAAGTTGGGCTGGCTGGAGGTTTCTGCAGCCGGAAGAGTGCTAGCAGCTACCCAGCTAAGAGCTGGGTTTTTCCTCACCACTGTTGAGTAGTGCAGTGCAGCTCTTGGTGTGGGAATACATTCCGGGAACTCAGCGCCAATCTTCTTCTGGGTTCAGGTCTTGCGAATTTGAATAGTAAAATCCATGGACAACCATGGAAGAGAAGAGTAAAAGGAGCAGGATTTATTTAAGGAAGGAGAGCAGAGACTCCACAAGAGGGAGAGGCACCTGGAAGCAGGACACTGTCTAACATAGGTTAGGCCAGGGATTATTATATCGGTTTGGGTGTGAGCCTTGATTAAGATTCATGTAAAGCAGGCATTGAGAAAACCACCAACATCATTGGTTAAACTCCATGTGTAAAAGGCACTGAAACTAAGTAGCAAAACCAATGGTTAAAATCTATGCAAACCAGGTAGCAACTCTCCTAGTTCCCATCTGTGTCCACCCCTACTTCTTAGTTTTCCAGCCACTGGGACAAAGGAGTTGCTCCCAGAGGTGAGCCTCAGATTCATTTGCATTTGAAGGCCCTGAGTATGCCATTACTGGCTGTCTACTGGCCAGCTTCTAGGTGTGGTTGAATGGGGCTGGTGGTCCTGAGTACCTAGCCATTTTACTCTCTCTCCTAAAAGGTCTCAATATCACTTCTGGGTCATGGTACTCATGAAGTAGGTAGGATCTAGAGCCCTGAAATCAACATGTAAGGATCTCACAACTCGGACAGCAGAGGAGCTCTTAAAATATTTGCCCTAATTTTAATTTCCTAGTCATGTTAAGAAAGCCAAACTTCTCATAGGAGAGTAATTAATAGAAGTCTTTTTTGACTGACGTCCTAAATACACACAAGCATTAGTAATCTGGATATCTGGATTACTAAAATAAACTAAAATAGCTCATCTAGAATCAGGGGACTAGAATCAGAAACCAAATCCTAAAACACATTTTTTTTTAAATAGAATGCAGTGTCTTATAGTGACTGATTTGTGAATAATTATAGATAGTGGTTATATTTTTGAGGAGGAAAAAATAATCTGATGTTATGCTGAAGAAAACAACAAATATGGGCAGTGAGAGGCCCCAGGCTTGGATTTGCTCCTTTATATCTCTCACTCTGACATTTTATCTTAAACATTTGGGAGAGTGGCAATGCCATTCTTTCCTTAATGTGAATATGGTTCAAAAAATGGATTTCCAGACTATGTAGAGCAAATTTAAAAAAATAATAAAAATAAAATGAATTTCTCAAATCAGTTACTTTATCTATTGACTTTAAATGTAATACTGGCTACTAGGTTTAGAGCTCATGAATAATAAACTCAAGAAGTAGTTATAATTAGGCCTGTAGTAAAAGGAATCTGCATATTTACTACAGTTTTTAAAATAGAACACTGGTGACATCTTGTGGTCCCTTTAAACAATGTCACTCTAAAACAATTCTGGAAAACCAAAATGCAAAAATCTCCCCCTCTCCTCTCCTCCCTTCCCTTCCTCTCCCTCTCTCACTCTTTTCCTTCTTTCTTTCTTTCCTCTTTCTTCCTTTCTTCACCCTCTCTCTTTCTTCTTTTAAAAGATTGTTAAAGAGGGGCTGGAGAGGTGGCTCAGTGGCAGAGCATTTGCATGGCACATGGAGGATCCAGGTTTGATCCCTAGCACCACATACATAAATAAATAAAGGACAAACAAATCAGATGAAAAAAAATAACTCTCTCCTTTTCTCTTAAAAAATGGATTGCTAAAGATATTTTCCCTATACTCTTAGACTCATTGCTCTTATATTCTGGAGATATCATAAAAATGCTACATCAACCCACATGAAAGCTCAATTACTACTAAACTACTGATATTACTCAGCCAGAAGGAAAAAGTCAGACTGTGTAGTTGGAATTTTGGGTCCATAAAAAGGAAACTGGTCCTCTTTCTTTAAGAGGGTAAAGAGGAGAGCTTCCCAGCTCCTGATAAACACCTGCCTACCAACACCCAACTGCTAACAAAGGTGCTACATTCCTTAACAAAAGGTATTTCAGAGTAACAGGGGGATGGCTCTCCAGGATACTTGGAGGTGTAGGGAGGGTATATGAAGAACTCATAGGAGTCTGGAGAATGGGAAGATGGGGGAACCATCCCAGAAGCCGATGTCATTCCTCCACGAGATACCCATTTAACACATGAGTTCTTCTGGGGGAAACTGCAACAGGTGAAACCCAAGGTGGTTTATCTATGCTTTGGTATGACCCCTGCATAACAAAGTTTATATACATTGATTGCCACTGTTTTGATAATGTTTCCCCCTCAACTTATCTCTATATACTTCTAATTAAAAAAATTTTAAAAAAGGTATTCTGGGGAGACAAACTTTCTGCTGATAAAGATGCTCTTGGGCCTGGTAGAACTCAGCTGAGAATCCATCAGGTCCTGGGCTTTTCTTTTTTGGAAGGCCTGTGATTGCTGCTTTAATTTCGCTACCTGATATTGGTCTGTTGAGTTGCTCAATATCTTCCTGAGTCAGTTTGGGAATGTTGTAGGTATTTGTCCATGTCCTCCAGATTCTCCATCCTGGAAGAGTATACTTTTTCAAAATAGTTTCTGATAATCCTCTGGATTTCAGATGAGTTAGTAGATGTCTCCATTTTCCTGTCTGGTCTTGTTGACTTGCTTCATTCCATTCTTTCAGTGAGGTTGGCTAGGGCGTCTGTCAATTTTATTTATTTTTTTTAGAAAAACCAACCTTTTGTTTCATTGATTCTTTGTATTTTGTTGCTGTTGTTTTTCTCAACTTCATTAATTTCAGCTCTAATATTGGTTATTTCCTGTCTTCTACTGGATTGGGGATTGGATTGTTCTTTTTGTAAATATTTGAGGTGAAAGCATAAGTTTATTTATTTGGGCTCTCTCCTGATTTTTTCTTTTTTAGAGCCAAGGACTGAACTCGGGGCCTTGCACATGCTAGGCAAGCACTCTGCCACTGAGCTAAATCCCCAACCCCTCTCTCCTAATTTTTGATAAAGGCATTCAATGTATAAATTTACCTTTTAAGAATGCTTTCATGGGGCTGGAGCCCTGGCTCGGCGGTTATGGCGCTTGCCTGGCATGCGCAAGTACCCGGGTTCAAACCCCAGCACCCACGTATACAGCTGAGTGTTGGAGCAACAAAGGCCATGTGAAAAACTCAATAAAAATTGATTCTCTCTGTTTCTCTTTCTCACTGTCCTTCTCTCTTAAAAAAAAAAAAAAAAAAAAAAAAAAGAATTCTTTCATACTGTTCCAGAGGTTAACATACATGTGCCTCCATTTTCATTCATTTCCAAGCATTTCTGGATTTTTGTTCTCATTTCCTCTTTGGTCCATTGTTCATTTAAGAGGGTATTATTCAATCTCCATGTATTTATGGACTTTCTTTTTCTTGCTATTAATTGCTAGGATCATACCATTGTGTCCTGATAGGATACATGAGATTATATAAACTTTTTTGCATTTGCTAAGATCACTTTTGTGGACTAAGATATGATCAATTTTGGAAAAGGATCCATGCGTTGCTGAAAAGAAGGTGAACTCAGCTGATTTGGTATGGAATATTCTGTAAATGGGTCCATTTGATTTAAGAGTTGTTTAGGCTGGAGACTTCTTTGTTGTTTTTTTTGTTTTGATGATCTATCTATTGGTAAAAAAGGTCTATTAAAATTCCCCAATATTATTGTGTTGTGATCTAAAGTGGTTTAATGTCATGCAGTAAAAGTCCCCCAATTATTGTGTTGTGATCTATAAGAGGTTTAATGTCATGGAGTAATTTTTTGGCATATTTGGGTGCATAGGTGTATGGTGCATAAATGTTAACTATGGTTACATCTTCTTGATGTAGTGTTCCCTTAACTAAGATGTAGTGGCCTTTACACAAGAATTAACACCTATCCTTAGTAGGCTATTCCATGAAATTGAAAAGGTTGGAACCCTCCCAAACACTTTTCATGAGGCAACCATAACCCTGATACCAAAACCCAATGAAGACACAGCAAGAAAAGAAAACTACAGAACAATATCCCTGATGAAAATAGATGCAAAAATCCTTAACAAAATCCTAGGAAAATGCTTCCAAAAGCATCAAAAAGATAATACATCATGATCAAGTAGGCTTCATTCCAGGTATGTGGGACTGGTTCAACATATGCAAAGCAATAAATGTAATTCATAACTTTAACAGAATTAAAGACAAAAATATATATGATCATCTCAATTGACACAGAGAAGGCCTTTGACAAAATGCAAAAGCATTTATGCTCAAAACTCTTGAGAAAATAGAGAACAAAGGAACTTTCCTTAATTTTGTCAAGGCCATTTATGACAAACCCATAGCTAACATTATACTTAATGGAGAAAAACTGAAAGCATTCCCACTAAACTTGTGAACAAGACAAGGCTGTCCTCCCTCACCACTCTTATTCAATTTAGTCTTTGAAACCCCAGCCAAAACAATCAAATAAGAGAAGGAAATCAAAGGGATTCAAATAGGAAAAGAGGAAGTTAAACTATTTCTATTTCCTGATGATATGATCCTATACCTAGAAGATCCCCCTCAAAAAAAAAAAAAACTATCAGAAAACTTCTAGAGCTTATAAATGAATTTACCAAAGTGGCAGGACACAAGATCAACACCTATAAATTAAGAGCTTTCCTATACTCCAACAGCAATTCAGCCACAGATGAAATCAGGAAATCCATTCCCTTCACAATAACCTCAAAAAGAATAAAATAACTAGGAATTAATCTAATAAAGGAAGTAAAAGACCTCTACAACAAAAACTATCAAACATTGAAGAAAGAAATTGAAGACCTGAGAAGATGGAAAGGCATGCCATGTTTTTGGATAGGCAGAGTCAATATAATTAAAATGGCCATTCTACATCAAAAGTGATGTTCAGATTCAACGCAGTCCCTATCAAGAAACCCATGTCATTCTTTGCAGATACAGCAAGATCAATTCTCAAATTCATTTGGAACAATAAGAAACCCAGAATAACTAAAGCACTACTAAGCAAAAAACAAAACAAACAAACAAATCAAAATAGGAGGGATAGCAATACCTGACCTGAAATTATACTATAGAACTATAATAACAAAAACAGCATGGTATTGGTATTATAATAGGCTGAAAGACCAATGGAATACAATAGAAGACACTGAGACTAACCCACAAACCTTTATCCATCTGATATTTGACAAAGGGGGCAAAAATATAGCTTGAGGGAAATATAGCCTATTCAACAAATGGTGCTAGACAAACTGGACAGCCATATGCAGACGACTGAAATTAGATCCTTATCTCACACCTGGCACAAAAATCAAATCAAAATGGATCAAAGAAGTAGGAATTAAACCAGCAACCATACAATTATTAGAAGACAAAACAGGATCAACACTCAATCATATTGGTGAAGCCTCCTTCTTTCTTAACAAGACTCCCATAGCACAAGAATTAAAACTAAGAATTAATGAGTGGGATGCCATTAAATTGAAAAGCTTCTGCATAACTAAAGAATTAGTAAAGAGTGTCAAGAAAGAACCTACAAAATGGGAGAAAACCATGGCCTGCTACTTCTCCAACATGGAACTAATATTCAGAATATACAAAGAACTAAAAAAAACTTAACATCAAAAACGCAAACACTCCAATCAATGAATGGGCTATGGAACTAAACAGAAATTTCTTAAAAGAGGAAGTTTAAAAAGCCAAAAGCTAAATGAGAAAGTGTTCTACATCACTAGCAACCAGAGAAATGCAAATCAAAACTACACTGAGATTCCATCTCACTCCAGCCAGAATGGCAAAAATGAAGAATACGAACAATAACAGATGCTGGAGGGGTTGTTTGGAGAAAGGAACACTAACACACTGTTGGTGGGATTGCAAACTGGGACAGTCACTCTAAGGGCAGTGTGGAGACTCCTCAACCAATTAGGGATCTAAACACAGTTCAACACAGCTATCCCACTTCTGGGATTTTCCCAGAAGAGCTGGAATCAGCGTATTATAGGGATACAGTTACATCAATGTTTATAGCAGCTCAATTTATAATAGTGAAATTATGGAAACAACCTAGATGCCTTTCACTGGATAATGGATCAAAAAACTGGGCATATATATGTACAATGGAGTTCTACTCAGCTATTAGAAAGAATGATCTCATGTCTTTTGCATGTAAATGGATGGAAATGGAAAAAAATCATGCTGAGTGAAGCAAGCCAAACCCAGAGACTTAAAGGTTGAATGTTTTCTCTCATATATGGAAGCTAGAATAAAACCTAAGATAGGATGAAATTTAGTCAAGTTTATTTAATAGACTCACCAAATCTGAAGTAACACATACGCTGTGGGGACTATAGCTATGAAGGGTAGCTATAGGGTAGAGTACTATAGAGATGTTGACTACCATGAGAACCCCAAATGCACCCAGGCAGGCATATAAATCCAGTAATTTAATGGTTTAAATTACATGTATGTGGTCATTTATATCTATAACTTGGGGGGACTACAGAGGAGTCACGAAACCTGGGAGTGAGGGAAGGGGAAGAGATTCTGAACAATAATCATGTTTAAACAACTCTGTCATTATGTATGCATGTATGAATGTGAACCAATGAATCTCTTCAAATATAAGATGATGCTGAACTAATAATAATTAAAAAAAAAAAAAGATGCTCTTGGGCACAGATCAAAGACCAGGACTTCAGCGTTCATGCCTCTAGGTATTGGGAAAGAGAGATAACTGAGAGAATATAAGAAGAGGGAAACATATCTTCTCCTTAGGACCCTCACTCTGAGGCCTCCTTCTCCCTCTCTGAGGGAAGTCTGCTCTGCTCCCTATGCCCTGCTTTCTATTATTTTCTTAAAATCTGTCTGTTATGCTTGCCTCAGTTTCATTCTTCAACTGGGTTTTATTGTCAACTCCAGAAGGACAAGAACCTAACTTCCACCAAACTTGTATTATTATGTGATTGCGAACCATGAATAAAGCACCAAGCAATTATTATAGTTCCAGTAGCTGCACACAACCTGCCTTTTGAGGATTTGATTAAGTACATGCTAAAAGGTAGGATTTTCATAAAAGTGGTAACATGGAGACAAGGGTCCCTTTAATCTGGGAACTTCAGATTAGAGCAAAGAAATTTAACAAAGAGACTTCCAAGAACACTGGAGACTGGTGATGTTACTGTCATCTCTCACACATTTTGAAGATGTCCTTCCAGGTAGAATGCAAAGGAAACCAGATTCAAAATGATACCATAGCCAGAGGCAGTGGTGAATGAATGTAATTCCAGTGGCTCGGGAGGCTGAGGCAGGAGGATCATGAGTTCAAAGCCAGCCTTAGCAACTTAGCAAGGCCCTAAGAAACTTAGCAAGATTGTCTCAAAATAAAATATAAAAAGTGCTGGAGATGTTGCTCGGTGGTTAAGCATCCAGGGTTAAATACCTAGTACCAAATAAATAAATAAAACAAATGATACTATAGACTGCTGGGGAAAATGGTAGTAAAGTTATCTAAATGTGACGAGAGGGCTGGAGCAGTGGCTCAGCGGTAGCAACTTGCCCAACATGCACAAGGACCCAGATTTGAACTCCAGCACCACACACACGACTAAGTATTGGAAGGACTAAGAACAGATGAAAAAATAAATAAAATTGATTCTTTCTCTCTCACTCACTCACTCTCTCTTTTAAAAAAATAAATGTGACCAGACAAATTTATTTTGTTTATTCATAGATTTCCAACAACATTGTAGGAAATGTATATATTAGCTAAGAGTGATTTCTTAGCCAGAACTTACAATATAACATGATAATTATATATATATATATATATACACAAAATACATAAAGATTAAAAAGCAAATTCTGTTAACTGATATTGTTCCTCTAAAATGAGCAAGAAAATAACATATCCCTGTGACACTTGTGCCCATAATCATAGCTTGCATGTGGGCATTGTGGATGGAGATGGATGGAAAATGACTTGAGTACAAAATTTTCCAAATTTGGTTTGACTAAATAAGATAGCTCAGATCCATTTCCATAGAACACTGACCTCAAAATGTCACTTAGCTGCCCTGCTAAAATCTCCCAGATTATCACAAACTTATCTTTTTGTATGTTCATGAAAAATAAGACATACTCTAAGGTTAAGAACACAACTTGGTACACATCAAAGACCTGTTGCTAATGATCACCAATCTCATGACTTGTCGTCCTTCTTGCCTCAGATCAATTATAGTCTCAACTAGTCAAAGAATCTTTAGGTTTTGTATGAAGCAGGATCACCTTTAAATCTGAAGACCGCATGTGCAGGTCAGTCTGTACTGATAACTAAACGCACTCCAACTCCAGTTAGTTGGTGAGCTAATCATGAAACATCCCTTTCTCCTTGTGTTTCTCTTCACTCACTGTTTTATGCAGCTTTTTCACTGCTAAAAGACCTGACAAGAACAATTTTGGAAGGAAAAATTTATTTGGTGGCTCATAGATTCAGAGGTCTCAGTCCATAGTCGTCTAGTTCCATTTCTCAGGACTCAAGGTGAGGCTGAACACCGTGGTGGAAGAGTGTGGCAGAGGGAAGTGACTCAATGCATCCCGGAAACAGAGACAGAGAGAGATTCCACTTGCCAGATACAAAATGTATCCTGAAAGGCATGTCTCCAATGACCCACCTCCTCTAGACATACCCTACCAGCCTTCAGTTGCCAGTTAATCCCTATCAGGGGAATTAACTCGCAGATTGGGTTAAGGCTCTTTTAACCCAATCATTTTACCTCAAACTCACCGCATTCTCTCACATGAGATTTGGGGGGACACCTCTCATTCAATCCATAACACTCACCTGATGATCTCAATCTAGCAACCTCATGCTTGTGTTTCTATAGTTTGGGACGTGTCCAATTCCAGAGCAGATATATGAATACTTTACTCTAGACTCCCATGTGGAATCCACTATTAACAGAAACCAAACAGCTTCATGAGACAAAATTTTGGGACCTCTTTAACACAAGAAAAACTGCTGAAAGTTAAGAGATAAACATGCACTCTGACAGGGTATACGTGTTTGGAACAAGCCATGACATTGTAATACTATGGAAACAAATAACTTTCTTATCCTCCTTACATACCCTCTGTGTAAAGGTCATAAAATACCTGAATTATTGAATGCTTTGGTGCTAAAAAGAACGTATGTCTGAAAAGTAGAAGCTGATTAGAGAGGAGGAGACATAGTCAGACACATCCTAACGAAAGAGAACTTCCACAGTAGAGGGGGTGAGGGGAGGGAAGACATTACTGGGAAAGGGATTAAAATGAGAATCACATCAGACTTTCTATCAAGAACAATTGAAGAAAACAATGCAAAAAGACAAAATATCTTTAAAGTTTTCAAGGACAAAAGCTATGAGCCCAAACTGGAATACCTTTCAAATGGTCATCCAAGCTAAGAGACCAGGAAATATTTTATTGTCATTTTTTTTTAAATAGCAAAACTAGAAACTGATGTTACTGATGTCAGCAACATGGCTGATGGTCATAAGGGAAGAATATGCTGGGGAATACAGAGGAGTAGTAAAGGAACTTTATAAATATTAGTAGTAGTTCCTCCCCCATCATTTGCAGACATTTCTTGGCAATAACACCAAGGGGATGCCTGAAACAGTGGCTAGCACTGAACTCTATATATAGTATGTTTTTTCTGATACATACCAGTGATAAAATTTAATTTGTAAATTGGGCACATTGAGAGATTAACAACAACAACAATAATAATAATATTGAGCATTACATACTGTAATAAAAGTTAACTAGGCTCTGTGTCTTTTTCTCTGTCTCAAAATATCTTTTTTACTGTATTCATCCTTCTTCCTCTGATGGTATGAGATGATTCAATGCCTATATGATGAGATGAAGTGAGATTAACAATGGATGCACTTTCATGTGCTGTTAGGCTACTACTGATGTTCTGATCATACATCAGAAGAAAGATCATCTGCTTCAGGTGATCCTAGGTCATCAAGCCACGGCATGTTGATAGTCGTATGTCCACAGTTGAGGATCCCTGATAGTTGAAGTGTTGTGTGCTACAAATTTTTGGAAGAGCATTATATTTGGAAGTTGTTTTGTCTTCTTTTTAATTCATTAAAGTGTCATTGCAGAGGTTGTAATTCCATTGGTCATCATTCATGTGAATTTAATGCTGTCCTCCATCTGACGATAATATTCCAAAGTTTTTCCTTCAGTGTTTGTGGAATGCAAAACACTTGAGCATTTTTTGGTTAACTCCACATTGCTGGGTCGGCTCTTCAGTTTCCTCTTTCACTTTTTTCTCCATTTCTTGATGATTGCTGTGGTTTAGATATGAGTTGTCTCACAAAAGCTCATGTGTGTGACAATGCAAGAATGTTCAGAGGAGAAATAATTAGATTTTGAGAGCTTTAACCTAAAAGATGGATTAATCCACTGATATGAATCAACTGGGTGGTAACTGTAGGCAGGTAGAGCGTGGCTGGAGGAAGGAAGTCACTGAGGGGCATGTGTTTGGGGTTTATACTTTGTTCTTGGAGATCCCTCTGTTTCCTGGCTCCATGGCTGAGTTGCTTTTCTCTGCCACACCCTTCTGCCATGATGCTCTGCCTCTCAGACCCAGAGCAGTGGAGTTGGCTGACTGTATTGAACCTCTGAAACCATGAGCCAAAATAAAATTTTCTTCTCTAAGTTGTTCTTATCAGGTCTTTTGTTCACAGTGACACAAAGCTGACTAAAACAATGACTTAATAAGTTCTTCCAACCCCTCACTTGATAATTCTTCATGGCCTTCAATATGTTCTTCCACTTCATCTAACTTGTTAGAAAGTCTTTCTCTACCAAATTGTCAATACTGTGTGAATAATTTTTCCACTGACGCCTAGAAAACCTTTAAAATCATTCACAACTTAATAAGTTCTTTGAGCAGGCATTTATAATTCCTAGTTTTAATTCATCCCCTGCAGGTTAGATGAATGCTATCGCATCAGCAACAGTGAATGATTTCTAGGAGTGCATTATGTCCAGATTAGGGTCTTCATCAAATGCTAATAGTGGTCAAATACCAGCTATGTACAGCCCTGGCAAAACAATGTCCTGGTCAAGATGTTGATTACAAAGGTCAAAATACAACTTCAACATTCTTATATGATGGCATACAGAACCAGGGTGACCGGGTACACTATTATTAAGAACACTTCAAATTCCAGCACTTCTTCAAATATTTTTTCATTTCTGGAATTAAGCATTGATGGAATCATTCCATAAATGATGGCTATCAACACCTACCCAATTATGTTACAAGAATATGAGCGGATGAGTTTTTGTTTTTGTGAGAATATGGGTTTTTCCTTCTGCACACCAGGCCTGGGTTTTTCATAGGTTCTGCGGCGTTACTACGTACTAGCAGAATGAATCTTTCCTTCTATGTTTTATGACCTGGGGCCTACTTTACACTCTTATGAATGTAGATTCTACGGACATCTTCTTTAAGAAGAGCCTGATTTCACTGCAATTGAAGACTTATTGGATAATATTATTTTTCCTTAATTAACATCAACTCTGTGGAAATGTGACAGCAGCTTCTTCAGTGTATGCAGCCTCTCATCTAATTATTACATTTTCTGTCCCAAACTATTCCTGAATTTGTGTAACCATTCCTTACTCGCAGTAGATGACTTGGTATCACTTTTTTCAGGGTACCCCCCAACTGAATTAACCCACTGATAGGGATTAACTGGATGGTAACTGTAGGCATATAGGGTGTTTCAGGAGGAGGTGTGCCTGGGAGTGTGCCTTTGGGGTACGTATTTTGTCTTTGTTGAGCAGAGCTCACTCTCTCTGCTCCCTGGTATGATGTCTTGACCTGCTTCTCCCCACCACACTTTTCTGCCAAGATGTTCAGCTAAGGAAGTTGCAGTTGTTAAAGGCATTACCACCACTAAAGGAATGCCATAGGCTTTGCTCAGAGATATTAAGAAAGATGGCTTGAGGGTATCTCAGGAATTGGCTTGAGGGTATCACACTCATCTGAGGCTCAAGGGAGTAGAAGTAAAACTTCTTTTGAGAAGAGACCACTGGGACACCCTGCTTGTACAGGAGAGCCTAGGAAGTTGTTTCACAATGCTCAGTCACCTAGGCACTGAGAGGCTGCTGTAGTGAGGGTCACTGGAGGCTTGGCTGCTTCTGAAGAACGGAGCCAAATCTGGCATCAATCATTTGGTGCTGGTTCTGCAGGGATGCTGGATACTGGAATTAGGGGTTTATGGAGGCTTCCACCAAGATTTCAAAGGAAAGTCTGGGGGGCCAAGAAAAGTGCAGCAGGGTCAGAGTCCATGCAAGCAACTGACATGGTGATGCATGGAGACGTGAAGAGGAAGCCAAATCTTTAGTTGAGATTCCTGAGATTAAGAAATATCAGTAACATTGGATGTCCTCTGAGGAAAGCTGCAGGAATTAACCAGTCAAGCCAATAAAGTTGCCATGTGGGCTGCAACGAGCAAGGCCATAGGGGCAGAGCTACACAAACCCTTTGGAGAGAACATCATAATGCCATGTGTCCCAGATGCTGAACGTGGAGCTACAGGATTTGTTTGCCCAGCTGGATTTTGGTCTTGCTTTGGTCCTATCCTTTCTTATACACCTATATTTCTTTATGTGGAAATGTTTACTATGCGCCTTTATATATTGGATGTATAAGTTATAAATTTTATACATTCAATATATAAACTTATACTTTATATATACATCTAATATATAAAGTATAAGTTATGCTTTTGATTTTTACAGGAGCTCATGGCTGTGAGTTTGTCTTGAATTTCAAAGCAGACAAAGACTTGGACTTCTGGGCAATGCTTGAACTGTTACTGAGGGGACTCTTAGAAATGTATTTTGCATTGTGAAATGGGCATAAGCTTTTGGGGTCAGGGTTGGAATATTATGGTTTAGATATGTGATGTCCCCCAAAAGCTCATCTGTGATATATTGCAAGAAGGTTTAGAGGTGAAATGAATGGTTTATGATAGCCTTAACCCAATCAGCAAATTAATCCAATGATTGTGATTAACTGGATGGTAACTGTAGGTAGGTAGGATATGGCTGGAGGAGGTGGGTCCCTGAGGGCATTCTTCTGAGGTATATAATTTGTCCTTATTGAGTGACTCTCTCTCTCTCTCTCTCTGTCTCTCTCTCCCTCTTCCTCCCCACCTACACACCCCGGCTTCTTGTTGTGATGTCTTTAGCTGCTTTCCCCCACCACTCTTTTCTGTCATAATGTTCAGCTTCACTTCAAGCCCCAGCTGTTTGTGACTAAGTCCTCTGAAACCATGAGCCCCCAAATAAACTTTTCCTTGTAAAATTATTCTTGTCATGTCTTTTAGTCACAGCAGCAAAAAAAGCTGACTAAAACACTATAAATTCAAATACATTTTCTGTTCATGTCTTCCACTCACAAATTTAATGCCTTTTCCATCTGAACTACAGACTAATCATGTACCATGACCATAACTTTTGCAGTATGAGTATAGTAAAACTAGCACAAATTCCTTTCCTCCTCCTCTTCTTCCTCTTCCCCTTTCCCTTCTTCCCCTCCTCCTCCTCCTCCTTCATTTTAGGAATAGAAATTTCACTCTTACTGTTCATCTTAGCAAGCTCAGGTTATGAGGCTTTTTCTTTCCTTGTTAAGAACTTCCACCTTTTCACTTAGGGAGCACTTTTCAGTTTCTCTTCAAATTCACATCTGAATTTCCAGCATCACTACTCTTGGATTTTGGGGCCATAATTAAGTAAAATAAAGGTTACTTGAATGCAAGCACTACACTATGATACTGACAGTCAATCAAGTAACTGAGATGCTCGCTAAGGGAACAAGCGTGATCAGCACAAGCAGTGAGGATATGCTATTGAAAGCAACGATTCTACCAGGGTGTGGAGGAGTGGGAAAGTGTGAGATTTCACCACTCTGCTCAAAATGGTGCACAATTTAAAACCTATGACTTCTTTATTTCCTGAATTTTCCATTTAACATTTTCATACCATGGTTGACAATGGGTAGTTGAAACCACAGAAAGTAAAACTACAGATAAATGGGGACTATGGTATTGAGTTTCTTGTCTTATCGAAGACAGCATGTAGATTAACTCCTGATAATGTTTCAAAAGGACAACTTCAGGAATGTTTGTAAAAATAAGAAGAGTTATAACTGGAATATTAAGTAGAATGTGTAATTTACAAAATACTGAAATAAAAAAGGGAAAAAAGAAAACTCAACCTAATCGCCTTGTCTCTCCTGGGTCTAGTGCTTCTGAGCTCAATGCATCCTTCATTCAATTGCTCCAGAAATTATGATGCTGTTCCCTACTGGGATGGGGGAGGATCGATCATCTCACAATAGGCTATGAATCATTAATCTGCTGGTTTATTACTGACACTGACTTTCTGACTTTCTTTTTCTTTGTTTTTAAAGAGAGAAGGAGAGTGAGAGAGTGAGAGAGAGAGAGAGAGAAAGACAGAATCAATTTTTTATTTAGTTCCTCATGTGGCCTTCGTTGCTCCGACACACATGGTGCTGGGGTTTGAACCCCGGTTCTCGCGCATGTCAAGCAAGCGCCTTAACCCCTGAGCCACTGCTCCAGCCCCCTTCCACTGACTTTCAATCAATTCTACACATAGCTCTACCTGGAAACCTCTCTTTCAAAATTACCTGGTTCTTTTCATTCCTGAACCTTACTCGTTACCTTTAAAAGAAAGGGACCTTTCACACCCTTAGGATACATGAATTGCTTGTGTGTTATTAGCTTTACCTTAAGATAGTATTTGTCTTTATCTGCCCTCACAGGTCAGTTGCTACTCTTTCATTGTTATTTTCTTCATTCTTTTATTCTCCTGGGTTTACATTTACATAGCTCTGGAAAGGTTAGAAACCTGAACTATAAAACCTAAGAAAAGCAATGCAACAGATGCTAGTAAAAGTATTAATTTGGAAGCATAAATAAAGATTAGGACGGCTAACCATCCATAAAATGGGGAGAGAAGTCAACCAGGCCTGAGTTTTCTCCTTCATAGTCAATACATCAAAGAAAACTCCCCATGAGACCACAAGCATGGACTGGGACAGAAACAGTAATACAGCAGGAAAGGGGGCCACAGACTTTTAAGCTCCATCTTCCTATGGCTCCCTGTGCCTTAGAGGTGCTCAAACCAGATCCTATACATATATCACTTCTATGTGATGATGGAATATTGCTTATGCACATCCACGTTTTTATGTGTGGTTTACTGAATCAAACAACAAACAGGTCAGAGGGTCTGTTGTGAATGTCACATGGTAACTTGGTCCTTATTCTGATTTCCAGGATCCCATTCCTTCCCAATCAATGCCTCACTTTAATAGAAGAAAATTTACAAGATTGGAAATTCAATTTGTATTATAATTCAGCCACAAACAAATACTCCAAGTTTGTTTTTCAGAAATCTCAGTCCTATGGATACTAGAAATAAGGACTTTCTTAAGAGAAATTTTCAGTTTATTCGCACAAAGCTTGAGATGTGATTTTGAAGGTCTGACTACATTCTTTTCTTCACTTTCTCCAGTGCAATTAGAAACCAGTCAATCTTATTATACTGGTTAGTTTGACTAATATATCCTAAGGTATCAAATACCTGGTCATACAGAAGCTTGTTTTTATAAACATTGGATTAGGAGTATCTAATGACATTATTTTAAATACCTATTGTGACATCGTGTCATGGTTTAACGATCAATGCCCTTTTTACCACTAGAAACAGAATTATTAGTACCTTTAATCAGATTAGAGAACCAACTCCAGAAAACTCACATCTAATTCATAAAACTTGACCTTAACATTCCATTCTTTAGAAAAACTCTTGATACCAACATATATGTTGGCCAGTGTCCTGCAGAGAAACAGAGCCAATAGGATGTCTTTAGGTAAGTAGGTAGGTAGATGGATAGGACATGCATAGTTAGGACAGGACAGTTCAAGAAATTTGCTTATACAACTGTGGAGGCTGACAAAACCCATATCCAATATCCTAATGGCAGGCCAATAGAATAGAAACCCTTGGGTAGGAGCTGCTGTTGCAAATTGAGGTAGAAATTTTTCTTTCTCCAGGCAACTTTGTGTTTGCTCTCAAGGCTTCTCAACTGATTCGATTAGGTCCACCCAAATTATGGAGAATAACTAGTTAAAGTCAACTGATTGTAGTAGTAACATCACAAGATACCTTCCTAGCCACACCCAGATGAGCATTTGATTAGATGACTAGTTACTGTAGGCTGGTCATATTGACCCCACTAAGTAGCCAGAACATATGGGAGCTACCTTTCTTACTTCATTTAGAGTTTTATTCTTAGAGAAATATTTTATAAGACTCATGAACTAAATCGTCTCTAGTTCTGATTATCTTGAATGTTTTGCCAAACTAAATTAGATGTTGCAAAATACCAGACCTTTTCATTATTCTATACATTACAAAACATAAATTTGAATTAAAAGCAGAAGCTCACAAAAAATTCCTTTTATAAGACTGAAAAAATGATAAAATTTCAAATTTAAATCCTGTATAGAGATTGACCTTCATTGTTTAATTTTCTCAGGTCCTTCCTCACTTCTATATAGTGACTTCACTGGTTTCTAATACAAATTTTATTTTCAGTAATTGCAACTGGCTGAAAGTTTTAAATAAGTTTTGGTTGAAGTTCCACTCACTGAACACTTTAAAGAATCACAACTGATTTTGAGCGAATTACAACAAAAATAAACTAGTTTAACACCTTTGTAGGGCACTAGGTTGATTTTCAAAGTGGTTCTTCAAAGTTTAAACGTTTGTAAAATATAACTGATATTGGACAATAAAGACAAAAATACATATTATCTCGGTTGAACATTTTAAAATTCAAGATTGGTTTAATCACCAAATATTTGGACTTCAGTTACTGTAGGCATTTATTAGCTCACCTGGCTCTTTCTGCATGTATTTATCAGATGTTGGTTCTTCATTCATATTTACAAGTGATGGGTAATTTTTGTGATTATGCAGATCACTGATAAAATTTTCTACGTGATTGTTACTCTGTCACCAACAGCAAAAACTGATTTCAATTCTGCTGTCCTGGTAAATTGAATAATTTAAATTGTTCTGGATGCCTGATTTAAAATGAACTGTTGTTGATAGCTGAACTAAAACAAACATGGATTGGTTTGCTATCCCTTTGCTTTTTACTTTTATATTTTGTCATGGTCTGGTTTAGTGATGTGGATGACACAAGAGAACTAAATAAATTCTCATTTTAACATGTGGTTAAATCTGAAAGTCACCAAATGATAAACCATTTCTTTCCAGATCCTTTATAAATGCTATGAGAATAACACCTCCCTTTCAATATCAGTAGGCAGAGTGCCCACTGAACAAAATGAAATGTGTTCAGACACAAATGGTTAGGAATAGCTATTTGGAGACTAGAAATCCAAAATCAAGACACTGGCAAGTAAAATGTCTGGTAAGGACTTGGCTTTCAAGATGGTACCATGTTGTTGCATCCTCTGAAGAGGACAAAAGCTGTGTTCTCACATGGTGAAACAAGGGTCCAATGATCTAGCTAGTTCCCTCCAGTCCTTTTGTAAGGTCATTAATCTCATTCACGAGAGCTTGCCCCTAAAAGCTATCACACTGTAGCTTAAGTTCCAACACATGAGTTTTGTAGGAATAAGAACAGTCAAACCATCTCAAATATAATCACAAGGGAAAGGTATGGGCTGGAGTGGTGGCTCAGCAGTTGGAGCACTTGCCTGGCATGCACCAGGACCCAGGTTTGAACCCCAGCACCACATAAACAACTAAGTATCAGAGAAACAAAGGCTAAATGGAAAATTAAATAAAATTGATTCTCTTTCTCTCTAAAAAAAAAGGGGGTGGGGGAAGGTATGCTTACTATGACACAAACTTTACAACTCATGAAAGAAAAACATTAGTTAATTCAACTACAAAAATAAAATACAACCACCATCAATGAAGCAGAGGTTACAAAAAGTAACTATAATCACAGGAAAAGTGGTCATTTCTTTAACACACCAGTGATTCTTACAAATTAAGAAGAGAAATCTCAGCAGTCTAATAGGAAAATCAGCCAGAAAATACGATGATGTTATGCAATAAATTTAAAATTAAAGATACCAACCACACAAATCATTTTGCTAACATTGTGGGATATACTGTGGCATCACAAAAACCCTCAAACATTGCTTATGAGGATGTAAGATGATACAACTTCTCTACATATTAATTTCTCAATAGCTGTAAAAATTTTAAAGGATTTTTCCTTTGGCCCAGTAAATTCACTAAAAATTATTTCAAAGATATGATTGCTGTATGTAGATTAAATACCAGACATTCATTCTGTGAGCACTGTTTATAAGAGCAAATGGCTCTAAACCAATGGGTCCATTAAAAGGATTCTGGTTAACTTGGGTTTCACCCATACATTAAAAAGCAGTTGGAGAGCAGTTGAAGAGAGTAAGATGAATCTACAAGTACCAACACATTAAGATCCTCTGACATATTGGATGAAAAATGTAATCTGCATAACAACTTTTGCAATAATAAGGGAAAAGATATTTGTAAGTGTCTTTGTTGTGCACGGAAATTCATAGAAAAACATAATTATGAAGACCCACCTTTGATCCTTCCTTTGAGAAGAGGAACGGGATAGAAAGGTTCAGACTTTAGCACGTTCTATTCCATGTACTCACCTCTAATTTTTACAAGGGCAACGCATACATACACTACATGTGAAGTCAGAAAATAGCAACAGTAACTAATTCAAGTGTATCAGGTTCACAAAAGCCTTACCTGAAAACTGCTGTCAGAGAACCCCAGTAAAGGACAGGCCGCTAGTTACAACACAGTTCTGTGCCATTTGTATGCCTGCGAACCAGTCAAACTCTCCCAATAAATTATGAGTCCTTTAGGCCACGCACGCGTTTGACCACCTGTGCATTCATCAAGGATTGACGAGGGCACCAACAAATCTCGCGCCAGTTAAGGGAGGGGTCAAACCACGTGCTCTGGAATGAAGTCTCCAGCGTCGGGGCGCGAGCAGCCCTAGCGCAAACACTTCCTAGAATTTCTGCAGGAAACCGTCGGGTGGGTGGAGATGGGAGCGACTCTTTAACCTGCCTTCCCTCCTGGCAACGCCGCCTGCGCCTCCCAGAAATGAGCCTCAGTTCCTCTAAAGTTGCGCCACAGGCGGACACTGAGAGTCAGGAGGAGCAAGAGCAGCAGCCGGAGTCTGGGAACAAGGAGCTCGAGTCTGAGACCCTGCAGGAGTCGCCCTCTGGGGTGAAGTCGACCCCCGGGTTGGAGAAGGGGACCGGTCCCGACTCCCTGGAGGTGTCCGCGTCCCAGCTGTTGCTCCCAGACTCCCCAAAGGCAGGGTCCGAGGAGGGTGGGGAGTCAGATGGGGAAATAGAACCGCAGCCGAGCTGGGCTTCAGTGCAGCGCCCAGAGCACCATCATTTGTTGAGCCAGGAGCCTCACCCCCTCCAGCCGTCCGTGAGCCAGAAGTCCCAGGCTCTCCAGCCGCCGGTGAGCCAGAGGTCCCAGATTCTCCAGCCGCAGGTGAGCCAGAGGTCCCAGGTTCTCCAGCCGTCCGTGAGCCAGAGGTCCCAAGCTGTCCAGCCGTCCGTGAGCAAGAAGTCCCAGGCTCTCCAGCCGTCCGTGAGCAAGAAGTCCCAGGCTCTCCAGCAGTCCGTGAGCAAGAAGTCCCAGCGGTCTGGGAGCCGGAGGTCACAGGCTCTCCAGCGGTCCGGGAGCCGGAGGTCAAAGGCTCTCCAGCCGTCAGTGAGCCAGGAGCCGCAGCCTCCCCGGGATTCCTTGAGGGACTTATCTCTGCAAGAGCCAGAGACGGTGATTCAAGATGCTGGGACTGTCCACAGGAATCGCTGCCACACTAACTGTCTGGAGGCGCCACTCTCCCGCGCCTTCCAACGGCTGGGAAGGTGGGTGGGTTCACACCCCTGGATCTTCCTGCTGCTACCGGTCCTGCTGACCGCCGCTCTCGGCACCGGCTTTATTTACCTGCCCAAAGATGAAGAAGAAAATCTCGAGGAACAGTACACTCCAATTGGGAGCCCAGCTAAGGCCGAGAGGCGATTTGTGCAGGGACATTTCTCCACCAACGACACATATCGCTTCTCTGCCGCCAGGAGCAGCAAGGAGACCAATTTCGCTTCAATTCTAGTGGTCGCCAACAATCTAACACTGCTGGATCAGGAAATCTTTGATGAAGTAAGTAGATTGGATAAAGCAGTGCAGACCCTGAGTGCAACAAAGGAAAACGGAGTCCTGATCCCGTACAGTGAGGTGTGTGCCAGGTACAGGAACCTCTGCGTGCCCTCCAACCCACTCCTGTATGCCTGGCAGCGGAACACATCACTGGACCTGAAAAGCACCACCTTCCCCATGTTTAACCTTGAGGACCGCATGCTCTATATGGCCGGCTTCTTTGGTGGAAACATATTGGGTGAGGCCGTGGGATCAAACCAGTTACTCCTGGAGACCAAAGCCATGAGGTTGTTGTATTTCCTGAAGACCGAACACAAAGAGGACAACGAGCGCAGCAAGGAGTGGCTGGTTAATTTTCTGGACGAGTTTTACAACCTTAAGGAAAAGCTGGCCTTTAAGAAAATCCAGGTAACATCGCTTAGGGTTTTCAGGGAGGCTGAGCAAAAGTGTGAGGCATGAAGAAGGCTTGTTGGAAGGACAAAAATAGTAGCATTTACCTGTTTGAGGGGGTCCTTCACTCAAAGTTAGACGTGCGCTGCAGCATTTGGCACTTAATCCGGCTTTCTTAACACTGAAGGATGCCAAAATCGTAAATCTTTGGTAACATTTGGGTCCACAACACAAATCCTATGTTGAGAATTCACATGTTATTTGGGGTTTGTTTTTCTAATCAAATTACTTTGAAATTCTTCCTTTGGGTCAGTCTTCGCTGATTTCTGGGAGCCCCCTAAAACTTTGGAGCTCATTGGGATTAAAAGACAAATGAACCTTTGAGTGAAGTTTCCATGGTTTTCAAGATGATAACTAGCTCAGCCTTTTTCCAAGTTACTTACAAAGCACATAGTTTAGTGTAAGGCACATGTTAGGTGTACAGTAATTCTGACACCAGCAACACTACTATACTTACAAATAAACTTGGCGAAAGTGGTACACCTATTAGAAAGAGCCTTTGAAGACCAGGCCTTCCTGAAATGATACTTTTTTTCTTTTCTTTCTTTCTTTCTTTCTTCTTCTTTCTATTTTTTCTTTTTTTTTTTTTTAAGAGAGAAGGACAGTGAGAGAGACAGAGAGAATCAACTTTTATTGAGTTTTTCACATGACCTTCGTTGCTCTGACACTTGGCTGTATAGTGGGTGCTGGGGTTTGAACCCATGTACTTGTGCATGCTGGGCAAGCACCGTAACCGCTGAGCCACTGCTCCAGCCCCGAAATGATACTTTTTCAAGTAAAATAGTAAAAGATACCAACTTAGTAAAAATTTTAGAAAAAAACACATTCTACAGTTATTAAGGAAGATAAGATTTCACAACAGTTTGGGTATATTCAGTTTTAAAAGTTAAGAGTTTGAAAATTTTGGAAAGCATGATAGATTTTGTGGGAAGATGCAATTCTATATTACCTTCTCTATTGTAAATTATAATCATGTGTTTTGAACTTTCACTGAATTTTAACATTTCTATTAATAAGCTAAAGTGTTTCGGTAGTAATTCATACACAAATATTGGAATTGAAAGTTGTTTACCTGAGTATATTTTTGTGGCAGGTGGTCCACTTTACATCACTTTCCAGACAACTGGAATTTGAAGCAACTTCTATGACAGTGATCCCTTTGTTTCACTTGGCATACCTTCTAATCATAGTATTTGCAGTCATATCATGCTACAGGTAAAACAATTTTATTAGTTTTTTATTTCTTACTTTGTGAAAAAACTGTGATAAATATACATAATATATTTAAAAATGCCATCTTAATCATTCTTTGGAGTATGATTCAATGACAGTAATTATATCCACACCGTTGTGCAACCATTGCAACCATCTATTTCCAAATTTCTTCCTTACTCCAAACAGAAACTCTATGCTCATTAGGCAATAACTCACTGTAGCTCCCTCCTCCCAGTTAATTTTTGATCTAATTTCTGGCTCTGTTAATTTGCCTAGAGACTTGCCCTTTGGTGAATGGCTTATTTCACGGAACATGCTTTCAAGGTCTGTTCATCTTACGGCACGAATCAGAACATTCTTTTAAATCATTCTTTCAAATGGCTGAATAATATCGAGTCCTCCAACTTTGTTCTTTTTCAATATTAGTTTGCTCTACTGGGGCTTCTTGCAATTCCATAGGATTTTTTTTTTTTTTTAGAGATAGAGGGACAGAGAGAGAGAGAGAAAGAAACAGAGAATCAATTTTATTTTGTTTTTTCCATTTGGCCTTTGTTGCTCCAACATTTTGTTGTGTACATGGTGTTGGGGTTCGAACCTTCAGACTTGGCATGCAAAGCAAGCTCCCGTAACAACTGAGTCACTGCTCCAGCCTCTGCAGAGGAATTTTAGGACTGGTTTCTCCATTTCTGGGTGGGCCGGGGTTGCGGGGGGTAGGGTAGGGGGGTGGGGGTGGAGCCTGTTGGAATTTTGATAGGAATTGTTTTGAAAAGTAGGTTGTTTAAGGTAGGATTGATATTTTAGCAATAAATGTCATGAACTACCTACCCTGTCCATAAGCTAAGGATTTTTTCATTTACTTCCGTCATTAGTTTCTTTCACTAATATTTAGTATTTTCAGTGTAGTTTTTCAGTTGCTTGGATAAATTTATTCCTTAGTATTGTTTTCTTTTACAGGTACTTAAATGGATTATTTTATTAATTTCATTTTTTGGATTTCTATTGCAAATGTATAGAAACACAACTGGTTTTTATGTGTTGATCTTGTATCTTGCAGCTTTGCTGAATTTGCTTAACTCTAATAGTTTTCTTGTAGATTCTTTGGAATTTTTGTATTTAGGGTAATGTCCTCTGTGAAAAGGCAAAAGTTATATATCTCTTTCTAATTTAGATACCTTTTATTTCTATTTCTTTTCTAATTGCTTTGACTGGAACTTCCAGGATAAAGTTGATTCAGTGGTGAAACCAGGCATCCTTGCCTTATTCCTAATTTTAAATTAAAAGCTTCCCAGCTTTTAGCCTTGAATATGATGTTAACTTTGAAATTTTCATAAATGCCCTTCTCATTTTGAGAAATTTCTCTTCTATTCCTAGTCTTTGTTTTTGTCTTGAAAGAGTTTTGGATTTTGTTAAGCACCTCTTGAGAAGATTATGTAACTATTGTCCTTTGTTCTATTAATGTAGAATATTATGTTGATTGGTTTCCTCTGTTGAATCACCTTTGCATTTCTGGTATAAATCCCATTTGACTCTGGTATATAATTATTTTACTATGCTTTAAACTTATGTTTGCTTGACTTTGTCGAAAACTTTTGTATCTATATAAATAAGCAATAGTGCTCTAATTTCCTTGTGATGTCTTTGTCTGGTTTTGGTATCAGTGTAATGATGCTGTCCCAGTGTGAGTTAGGAAATGTTCTCTATGCTTCAACTTTTTGGAAAAGCTTGAGAAGGATTAGTATTAATTCCTCTTTAGATGTTTGATAGAATTCACCATGAAACCATTTGGTCCTGGATGTCTCTTGTTGAGTATTTTTTTTTTTTTGACAATTTAAAAAATTGTTATACCTGTTGAGATTTTCTATTTAATTTTGAGTCATTTTAGATTGCATGTTTGAAGGAATTTATGCATTTTGTTTAGGTTATCCAGTTTGTTGACATACAATGTTCATAGTATTCTAAGATTTTTCTGCTTCTTTAAGGTTAGTGAAACATCTCTACTTAGCTACTTGTGTCTTCTTATATTTTCTTTGTCAATTTTATTGATCTTTTCAAAGAACCAACTTTGATTTTATTGATTCTGTTGTTTTTGTGTTTTCTATTTTGTTTTTATCTCTGTTCTAAGTCTTTCCATCTTTCTTGCTGTGATCTGGATAGTTGTGTCTTCTTGAAATTCTTATGTTGAAACCTAATCTAATGACAGTAAGAAGAGTTGAGGCCTTTGGGAGATGATTAGACAGATATTAATGACCTTTTGGAAGGAGTTTTTGGGAAGTTTGTTAGCCCCTTCCACCATGTGAGGACATGGTGATAGGGAGCATCTATGAAGCAGAGTGAGCTCTCTAGACACTGAATCTGCCAACACCTAGATTTTGGACTTTATACCCTCTAGAACCATTAGAAATTTCTGTTCTGTGTAAGTTTCCCAGTTATAGAAGAACAGATTAAAACACTTCAATTAGCTCTAAATTAGGTTTTCTCTCATTTTTCCAGTTCCATAAAGGTGCTAAGTTAGGATATTAATTAGAGATTTTTTTTTTAAAGAGAGAGGGAAAGAGGAAGAGAAAAAATCAACTTTATTTACTTTTTCATCTGGTCTTTGTTTCTCCAACACTTAGTTGTGTATGTGGTGCTGGGGTTTGAACCCAGGTCCTTGTACATGCCAGGCAAACACTCCAACTGCTGAGCCACTACATCAGCCTCAATTAGAGATTTTTTAATGGAAGTATTTGTAGCCATAAATTTCCTTCTGAAAACTGTTGTTGCTTTTTCCCATAAGTTGTAATATGTGTGTCTCTATTTCCATTCATCACTTGCTAATATCCCTTGTGGTTTTACTGACTCATTGGTTAATCGTGTGATGTTGAATTTTTTGTGTTATTTGTTGATTTTCCAGTTTTTCTTCTCTGTTGGTGTGTAGCTTTATTCCACTATTTGTTAGAAAAGATACTTGTATAATTTCATTTAAAAAAGATATTCACAGTTGTTTTGCAACCTAACATATATTCTATTCTGAGAATTGTTCTATGTGCATTTGAGAAGAATGTGCATTTTCTTGTTAGGTTGAGTTCTCAACTTATCTCTGCAGATTCTAATTGATTTGTAGTGTTCGTAATTTTCTCTGTGTCTCTATTGATTTATATATTTTATTCATTATTTAAAAAGACATATTGAGGGGCTGGAGTAGTGGCTCAGCGGTCACAGTACTTGCCTGGCATGCATGAGGACGCAGGTGCAAACCCCAGCACCAAATACACAATGAAGTGTTGGAGGAATTAAAACTGCATGAAAAGCTAAATAAAATTGATTCTTTCTATCTCTCACTGCCCTTCTCTCTTTAAAAAATAAAAATAAAAAGGCATATTGAATTTTCCAATTATTAATGTAGCACTATCTCTTCGGTTCTATCAGTATTAACGTCATACATTTTGCATCTCTGTTGTGTGGTGTACATGAATTTATAACTGTTTTAACTTCTTGGTGAATTGGCCATTTTCTCAATATTTAATATCCTTCTCCATCTCTTTTAACAATTTTATGAAATCAAATCTACTTGGTCTGATTTTATGGTAGTTACCTGTTCTCTCTTAGTTACTGTCTTCATGGAATATCTCTTTCTCTACTGCTTTCGATCTATTCATGTCTTTGGATCTAAAGTGAGTTGTTATAGACAGCAGATAATTGGATCATGTTTTATCCATTCCGTGAAAGCATATCTTTTGATTCCAGAGTTTAATCCATTTATATTTAAAGAAATTGCTAATAAGGAAAAAAATTGCTTTTGCCATTTTTCTATTTGTGTTCTGTTTGTCGTACAGCTTCCCTCCCCTCCCCCAGTATGCTTTCTTTCATATTTAATTTATATTTTCCTAGGGAGCTGTTTTGATTCCCTTCTCATTTCCTTCTATGATGTTTCTTAGATTTTTTTGTGTGTGGTTACCATGGGGATTAGATAGAACATCCTAAATTTAAAACAATGCACAGTCACACATCATTTAATGACAGTAATACAGTCTGAGAAATGTGTTGTTAGGCAATTTGATAGTTGTGCAAACATTATAGAGTAGACTTACATAAACTTATATGGTATAGCCCATTATTCCTTGACTATAATCCTAAATAACATGTTACTACACTGAATACTATAGGTAATATAGGTAATACAATGGTTAGTATTTGTGTATTCAAACATTCCTAAACATTGAAAAGGTACAGTTGAAATGTGATGTAAAAGATAAAAATATTGTACCTGCATAGGGCACCTGCCATGAATGGAGCTTTCCAGTCTAGAAGTTGTTCCGGGGGAGAGGGGGACAGGTTGTGTGCATGAATGGTGAATGAATGTGAAGGCCTAGGACACTGCTACACTACTACCAATGTTTAAAACTCAGTACACTTAGACTGTGTTCAATTTACAAAAATAAAAAAATAATAATCTTCAGTACTGGCTTAATTTTAACTTACTGTAACTTTTTTACTTCATAAACTTTGTATTTTTTAAAAACTTTTTGACTCTTCTGATAACACTTAGCCAAAAACACAGATTGTTATCAGTTATAAAAATATTTATTTATATCCTTATTCTATAAGCTTTTTTCTATTAAATTTATTTTAACTTTTTTTTTTTTTTAAACTAAGACACAGCATTCACAGTAGCCTAGGCCTATGCAGGGTCAGGATCACCAATACCACCGCCTTCCACTTCTACATCTTGTCTCAAGGGAAGGTCTTCAAGGGCAATTACACTCATGGAGCTCACTGCATATGATAACAGTGCCTTTTTCAGGAACATCTCCTGAAGAGCTTGCCAAAGGTATCTTTTTTTTCCCCAGAAATATGTCCATGGTGGTTTGCTTAGTTTCTTTTTTCATCATTGATTGCTTATAACAGATAATACACCTTGAACATCCCTCACTATTAACAAAACCTTTCAATACTGGGGTGTATATTTTCTAAATTTTTAAGGAGCTTGTTGAGTTCTGCAAAGCTTCTACTGAACCTTTGGAAATTTTTTTTTTTTTTTGAGATTCTTTTTCTTCTCTTGTAATTTCCTTGTTTTCTTGTGTCTTCAGCTATATGTTCACTAGCGGACAGGATATTTTTAGCTGTGTTTTCATCTCAGGGAGCCACTATTTTATATGCAATTCCTTATTGACCCAAATATTATTAACCAAAACATCTTCTGGGGTATGTGACTGTGTATTGAATTGATACCAATTTAACCTTATAAGCATAAAAACTCTGCTCTTCCACATCTCTGCCCTTTCCCCTTTTGTTGTCACCAAATACATTGTTATGCATTATATGCCCCGTAACATAAACTAATGATCATTTTTACATATTTTTCTAATAAACTCCATAGGAAATAAAATGTGGAGTCACACTCCAAAATATAGTGGTACTTGCTTCTAATTTTTATCCATTAATTTATCTTTTTGTTTTTAATGAAAGAAGGACAATGAGAGAGAAAGAGAGACAGAGAGAAACAATTTTTATTGAGTTTTTCACATGTCTTTTGTTGCTCTGACACTTAGTTGTGTACCTGGGTGCAGGGATTTGAACCTGCATACTGGCACATGCCAGGCAAGCGTTCTAACCGCTGAGCCACTGCTCCAGCCCCATGAATTTATCTTTAATGGGGATTTTTATTTCTTCATACAACTTAAGAGTTACTATTTATTATGAATTTCTAAATTTCCCAGTGAGCAAGGCTTTTTTGAATGTCCTAAATTCCCAGAGGAATACATCTTTTGCTTTAGATAGCCTGTTATCTGTCTGGGCTGTAATCTTTTGCCCTGGGCATCTGAGGAATGTGGATTCAGCTTGCATAGATTTCCGCCGCTTTTAACCTGAGTTATGAATTTGGCAAAACAAAGAAGAACACTTTGCATCCAGGTAGCCCCAGACAAGTTAGAACAGACATATGCAACATTTGAATAGGTCAGCTCAGCTCCCTCCAGATCCAGGGAACTAGTTCCACACTGGAAGCATGGCTGTCACCACTTTAATACGGCTAGTACGTTGAGACTGCTGCTTGAAGAACATGTCCACTTTTATATTCCTGACACTTTAAGACTATACACTTTAAAAGACTGCCACCACAGCAGGAAGAGAGTAAGTACGGGCATGTGAAATTGCTTTCAAGTCTGTTTTGAAACGCCCTGTTTTGGATTCTGTACTCACTTGATGGCTCTGCTTTCCAGAGTTCACAAAGTTGGCTCTGACAGCTTCTGCTAATTTTCTGATGTTTCTGTGAGGAGATGGGAGCCTCCTTCTCTACCACTTTGCTGACATTCAGTGCTAAACCCTTAGCTTTTAGTGTGATGACTTAAATTTTTGTGCTTCAGCAGTAGTGGAATAGAAATAAAATTGTGGCCAATTTTATGTGACAGCATCTTTTTTGCCTTACGTATTGCATCACTTATGACTAATTGCTTCATTTGAAAGGCAGATAGGTTGATGGTACCAAGAAGAAAATCCTACTTCTACTATAAGTTTGATATAGTACTTTTTACTACATAAAAATAAAGTTTTTATTTAATTGACTCCTTTGTCTCCATTGTTCTAATGAGAGCTTTATTGTTTTTAAGCACTTAAAAATTGTTATTTAGGTATTGAAGATGATTTGAGGTCTTGTGATCAGAAAGCTAAAATTTGAAAAATAGCAGCAAACAGTAGAATATTTAGAGTGAACCCCACAGATTATATGATCCCAGTTATTCTCATATCAGAATCCCCCAAAGAGATTTAATCCATATCTCTTCAGACCCTAGCTTACTGAATCAAAATATTTCTGGGTTAAATCTGGGAATTTACATTTTAAAAATTTCCCTAGCTGATCCTCAAGCGTAGAAAGGTTAAAGAACAAACCATATAATTTAACTCTAGATTTAAGTAAGAGAAATATGAGGCCACATTATTCAAAGGGATTTGATCACAGTTGGACCTCTTTGGAGGCAATAAATTATCTCATAAGTTTGTAATTCTGGAAAGACCATACCTCTTAAAAAGCAAAGAGACCAGAAAAGAACCAGAAAAAAATGTCTTGTTAAAATTAGTAATATAAAGTTTATTTAAAATTAACATGAAATCTACAATACTGATAATTGACTTAACAAATTTTTCTACTAGATAGCTGGTTTTGAAGATACAAATTAAGTCAGTTTTTGCTTATCTTTACAATGATTGCAGATAATAAATAATGCAGAAAATTTCGTATGATTTATCTCCTTTTGAAGACTTTTTATGCTTCTAGAACCAACATCTGGAACGCACAGGACTCATGAAATGTATTCGTAAATCAACTTCATCTTTGTCTGCCTTTGTTTAAGTTTCATAGGTAGAATAAGTTCTTCCTCTGCCCCATGAAAACTCAGGCAGGCCCTGTGATTTTTGAGGTGATCCTTAGGTAAGATGAAGTCCTCCCGTCAGAATTAAAATGTCTATGTCCATGTAATAAACACAAGTGGTAACTTAATGTGAAGCTAAGTATTTTTCACCTCTCTTGGCTGCATTGTGCTACATGGGCTTTCCCTTGCCAGACTTTTCTACCACTTTCTCCTTTTCACTGTCTTGCTGAGCTGGCTTGTAAGTTGGACCATGCTCAAAGAATAGGGGAAATGGAATGAGAAAATTCTGAAGACGTGGGTGCTGAATGATGGCCTACTGCATGCTCTCTCCGAGCTTGAGTACAAAATGATCCCTCTGAATGCTTTTCTAAGTTCCTTGGAAATTTCTCGTTTCCCTTCCTTCCGTATCACTGAGGGTCTCTTAGCTATATTCTGAGTACAGTTTCCTAGATAGTCTCTAAGGCACATCCCATTCTTCCCGTCTTGACACACATTTATGATGGTTATACCTTGTAATTGCTTTTACCTGATGACAGACACTTATGCAAGCTCAGTGAAGTCACTTTAAAATTACAACTATTTCAAATTGAACTTCGTTACAGTTCACACTCTAGAAAGTACTGGAACATTGAGCTCTCAGAGTATTTCAACATTGTCTGATTTTCTGGAAATGACAAAATCCATACCAAATATTACATTAATTTTTGATAAAACCTGAAAAACCTCAATACACTGTAATCTTTCCTTTATTCATGATTGACACCATTACCTTTCAAGTGAGATATGGATATCTTACAAAAACTAAATATTGTTTTCTAAATACAAAATAATTTCTAGTTTGGCCTATCCCTGCTAAGTGAATAGAAATTCATAAAATTGGCTCTTTAGCTGCCCATTTTGATGCCTAAATCTATATGTGCTTTGGAATAATCTGAGCACAATTTCATACAAAAAGATTCTGTAGGTTTACTATACACCCACTGAAATGGCATCTACAGAGTTAGATTCCAGGAAGCAAATGTTCTAACACTCCTCCTTGGTGGTTCTGATGAACTGCTTAAACCAGGATCCTTCTTGGAGACTGGAATATCTACAAGCATATTCATCAAATTCCTCTCATGTTCTACTTTCAAATCTTTCCTTCCATTATCTACTGGACATTAGAAAAAAAGTCATTTGGAGACTAAGTCAACATAGCTAGTCAGAGTCACTGCAGCTAACAATAACTTTACTCCCCTATTGTCTGCAAGTTGCACACCAAAAACATTTTTTTTTCAGGAAATCAAAAGGAGGAATGGGAATGAGTATGTCATATGTAACTTCTGTCTTCACTAATCATTCTTATTTGTTCATCTTGTTATTTTCTTATCTTAAACTTCTATAAACCAATATTGACATTTTTAGAAAGTACTCATTATAATAAATTTTTATTGGAAAAAACCATTTTACTGTTGGCCCTGTGTGTGTTATATGTATTGATTTGAGACCCCGAATTGAATTCATAGCAACAGCAGGTTGGAAGAAAGTGAAATACAGTCTCAGTGTAGAAATTTTATGTATAAGAAGACATATTAGCTATTTAAATGTGACCTTGCCTGAAGAAGGTCTCCAGTTATATTCCTGATATTTGGAATCACTGGCTCCAGTTTCTCAGTTGTCCCTTTTAGATTTCAAATCCAAACTTGGTTTATCTCCCTTTGAAAAATATCTGGAGGCAGATATCCATTATTTGTTTTGAAGCAATTTCCAACAAGTAAAATTTAAAACCAATGGTTGTTGCCAATATTTTATAATGTGATGTTGTGGTTGGAGGAGAGAAAAAGCACTGAATCATGCTTTAAAATGTCTTGTGTATATTCTTAGTTCTGCTGGTCTGACAAGGAAATAGGCACAAACTGAGTCATTCAAAATGTGGTATGTTTTAATTCTTTTTTTCTAAATTAGTAGCAACTTTTCCACAGAGATCACATCACCAGTGGAGGAAAATTCTGAAAATTATTTAAAACAATGCTTTCATACTTTTTGTTAATCACAGTACACACTGGACTAGTTTTGAAATGCAGGAGCTGTTTAGTTTTGGGCTTATGGCCTGCTGGAGATGAGGGGTGGGTGAAAGCATAAGTGGATATGTGTTCTATCTATGGTATAGGTTGATCTCTGCCATAGTTTGGATATGATTTGAGTGTGTCCCCCAAAGGTTCATGTACTGGAAGGTTGGTCCCCAGTGTGGCAGTGTTGAGAAGTGGTAAGACCTTTAAGAAGTGGGGCTTACCCTCACTGGATGAATGGATCCCAAAACTGTGGTATATATATATACAGTGGAGTTCTACTCAGCAATTAGAAAAGACGACATTGTGGCCTTTGAAGGTAAATGGATGGCAATGGAAGAAATCATGCTGAGCAAAGTTAGCCAAACCCAGAAAGTCAAGGGCCAATTGTTTTTACTCATTTGTGGGGATTGGAGCTAAACCCAGGCATGTGTGAAAGGCTGTCAAACTCATGTATGGGACCCAGCAAAGGCATAACAACACATAATCTAGGGCAACAATAGATATTTAAGGGGGGGAAGGGATAAATAGGGAGGGAGAACAGGGAGGAATCTAGGGAGACAATCAATAATGTAGCATACTCTTTACCCACCTCAGAATCCAAATAATACTTATGCAATCATTCAGTTCTGGAAAATTAACAACCTAAGCATTTATATTGTTTGTAGGGGCAAAATATAGAAGATTCAAGAGACTGGGGTGTGGGTGACATGGGGGTAATTCTGGTTTAAGAATATATGCATATCATGTTGTGACTTTATATGCATTTATGATTGTACAAAAACTCCTTAATAAAAAATTAAATGAAGTGGGGCTTAGCCAGGCACAATGGCACATACTTGTAATCCCATCTATATAGAAGGCTGATACAGGAGGATCAAAACAAGGCCACTCTGGGCAATTTAGTGAGACCTTGTACCAAAAACTTAAAAAGCACTGGGGATGTAGCTCAGTGGTAGAGGACTTGCCTAGCATGCACAAGGTTTTGGGTTCAATCCCCAGTACAATAAGCTAGATGATAGATAAGATAAAAGAAGTGGGGGCCTAGTGGAAGGTAGTTAGGTGATTGGGGGTGTCACCCTCAAGAGGTTACTGTGGCTCTCATGGGATCCCAATTAATTCATATGAGAGCAAATTATTATAAACAGAGTAAACCTAACCCTTGAGTCTATCTGGTTTTCTGTCTTGCCATGTGAACATTCCCTCTCACATTCACTCCCACCATGATGCTATCCACCATGTTATTATACAGTGAGGGATGCCATCATGCTTTTAGACAGTCCAAACTGAACTAAATAACCCTCTTTTCTTTACAAATTACCCAGCCTCAGATATTTTGTTATAGCAGCAAAAACATGGACCAAGACACTGTCTATTAAATATTATATTCCATTCACACCCTTGTAAAGGTCAGAGTGGACTTAACTACCTTAGGTGCTTCAGTAAATCTTTGAAATTCTGAAATGTTAGTCCATGTATTATTGTTTGGCTTGTTAAATAAAAATCACCCAAGAGAGTTTGGTCAAAGTACAGATTTCCAAATCTTTTGTCCTCTATCCCTTTTTCTGTCAGTTGGTTTGGGATAGTACCTAGCAATTTAAAGGTCTCCAGCAGACAACTGTAGAGATTATTGGCTCATAGGTTTCTGACTTGTCCAATTCAAGAATGTTATCAATTGATGGAATTTCAGTATGGAAGTTACCACCGCAAATTCCATGATTTTTCCCTCCAAATTTACAGGTTTGACTGTGTACGAAACAAAATGTGGGTTGCAATCTTTGGAGTGGTTTCTGCTGCCTTGGCAGTGGTGAGCGGCTTTGGCCTGATGTTGTTCATTGGGGTGCCATTTGTGATCATAGTTGCAAATTCGCCATTTCTTATTCTAGGTGAGTAAAACAAAATGTGAGGCTACACATTGTGTATATAGGGGGTGGAGTAGATAAGGGAAGAAATTGTATTTCGGTGGCTGCACAGATAAAAAATGAGATGTCAGGAAACAGGAAAATCAAATTGAATTATGTATCTCTAGAGCTGCAAAAATCTAATACCTCCCAAATGGACAAATAGGGAACATGAACAGCAGCTCACTCGCTCTCTCTATTTCACACACACACAAACACACACACACACACACACACACATGCACCACTAAAAATATATATATTTTTAAAAAAAATCTGACTTCTGACCTGATCAAGAGATATAAATTAAACTAAAAGTGAGACAGCTTTTCTTATTAGAATAATTAGTTCTAGCAAGATATAAGATATTTAGAGAAGGTTGTGTACAAATGAACACCCTTATATTCTTCTGTGGGAAAATGTAAACTGACACTTAAATTTTAGTCCAAGTTTGCAACAAATCAAAAGATTTAAAAAGGAAGTACCTTTGGCCTACCAATTCCATTTCTTGGAATTTAATCTAATAATTGGACAAGTAATCAAAAGTTGGAGAAGCATATTCATTTCAGTATGATTTACAGTAAGAAAATATTGTAATTGTCCTAATCCCATATCACTATGGGATCTGTCAAGTCGAACATACCATACTAAAATATCTGAATCATATTCAGTCTTTTTGAAACAGTGGATCTGTAAGTTAAATGAAAATTCTAATTATAAATCAGGATGATCAAAATGGAGAGAGAGTTATATGTATATACTGACATAAGACAAATTCTAAATGGATATATATCAAAGTGTTGTTAGGGATTATCCCTGAAGTGTGGAATTACAGTTGTCTTCCATCATTTTGTCATATTCATGGTATCTTCAGAATTTATTTTACAAATGAGAAATCAAAGGTATTTAAAATCTGGAAATTAAGCAACTTGGACAAAATAATTTTTGATTTCCTGGAGGAGGTGATGGACGAGCTGTGCACAGGGTGTCAGTTAATTTTGGCTCTTCAAAGCACACCTTTCGTACACACTCACTCACTTAGTGTACTCTGCAGCCATATGTAACTATAGCTAAGGTGCATAAAGTCAATTTAATATAAGCCATTTTTGTAAGTTTATGTATATATAGGAGTGTGCATGTACATATGTGTATATTTCACTAATTTACACAAATGTGCAAGGATAATTTCTAAACAAGGTTCTGTATGTAACAAAATTAGTTTTTAAATACCTAACAAATATCAATGAATTCATTGTTGGTCCTGAGTGCTTGTAACTATTCCCTTTTGTCCAGCTGAACACAACTGGAATCTTCAAAGCTGGTAACAGTGAGGGTTCCACAATGCAAGTTATGACATACTACATAGCTTTGTGCTCATTTGGATCGTGTGAACTCGAGGCCAGGTCACAATTCCCAGTATTCTCCTAAATTTAACATGCAATCCGTAAAAACAGAAAATAAAATTAAGATCAACATGTCAGCTTCAAGTATTGATGTAATATCAACATATATGGAAGGGAGAGCTAGACGGTGGCTCAGTGGTATTGCACTTGCCTGGCATGTGCAAGGACCTGGGTTCGAACCCCAGCACCACTTACACAACTGTCAGAGAAACAAAAACTGAATAAAAAAATAAATAAAACTGATTTAAAAAATACATATGGAAGCAAAGCTCATGAGAGTGAAAGTAGTGCTAACTCTAGTAGAAAGTTTGAGGGATGTGCAATTTATCTGCAAATATGCTCATGCTGCCCTCGCTTAGTCCCCTTTCCTTGAAATCCTTTCCCAGTCTTTACTGATGACTTCAGAATCCTCAAATGCTATTCTGTTCTGTTTCAAGCCCATCGTAAATCCCCTTTGTATAGAGGAACTAATTCCCTAGTAGGCATTGGTTTGTAGAGGATTATTAATGATTACTTTTGTAAATATTTATGATCTCAGGAGCACTGGCCTTTGGAGCACTGAGAGAATGCTGTGTCTTCCATATGTGAAAGTTGAATAATAGCATTCTAGGTGTCAAAGACAAACTAGCAGGAAAATTGCATTCGTGCAGGTGCCTGTGCATGTGTCTATAGACTATGATACATTTCAAATCATACCATGAAGATAGCCTAACATTAAACATACAGCACATATATCCAGCTTATATTTTAAGTAACAGAATGTTGGCTGTGTATATTTATTTGTATGTTAGTATGAAACAGCTTATGAAAGAAAATTATCTTTCATGCAACCTAGTGAAATTGAAGATACATTACTGATGCTGCTTTAGCTAACAATCAGCCAGATTTTCTGATCTCATCACTAAAACACCTTAAGTGAAGACTAGGACTACAGTATACCATGCTATGTGCAAATAGGAGCATGTGCAAAGCAAAGACTTCTTACTGAGGAAGGACTAGTGAATTCTATTGTGGATTCAGAGGCAAACAAAGCATCATAGAGAAGGTAGAGTTTAAGTAGAAAATGGGCAAGATAAATAAATAAGACCTTGAGGTAGAAAAAGCAAATAGTTACTCTAATTTTTATGTGCATTAATATGTATGAAGATTCTGGTTTTCTTTCTTTTTTTTATTAGGTGTTGGGGTTGATGACATGTTCATCATGATTTCTGCCTGGCAGAAGACCAGTCTTGTGGATAGCATAGAAGACAGGATGTCCAATGTCTATTCGAAGGTGGCAGTGTCCATTACAATCACTACCATCACCAACGTCCTGGCCTTCTATACAGGGATTATGAGTTCTTTCAGGTCCGTGCAATACTTTTGCATCTATACAGGAACAACCCTGCTCTTCTGTTATTTTTATAACATCACCTGTTTTGGAGCATTTATGGCCCTGGATGGTAAAAGAGAAGTACTCTGCCTACGCTGGTTGAAAAAGCCAGACCAAAAATATTCCTCATTAAAAAAGGCCTGCTGTCTCCCATTTTCGTCTGTCCCTGATGAACTTGGAACTGAGATCCATCCAATGAATTTGTTCTTTAGAGACTATTTTGGTCCTTTTCTCACGAGAAACATGTCCAAGTGGTTTGTTGTGGTGATATACATTTTGTACATCATAAGTAGCATATATGGGTGTTTTCAAGTGCAGGAAGGTCTAGACCTTCGAAATCTAGCAAGTGATGACTCCTACATTACACCATATTTTAATGTAGAGGAAGATTATTTTTCAGATTATGGTCCCAGGGTTATGGTTATTGTTACTAAAAGTGTTAACTACTGGGATGAAGAGGTAAGGCAAAAATTGGAAAAATGTATGAAGGATTTTGAAGAAAATGACTATATAGATAAAAATCTAACGGAGTTTTGGTTAAATGCATATGTGAAATATATGAAAGGTAGCGGACAAGAGCCTAATGATAAGGATACTTTTATAAATGGTATTTCTGGGTTTTTAGGTGCATTTCCAATTTTTACATATGATATTAATATTTCATCATCAAATGAAATTACTGCCTCCCGGGGGTTCATTCAGACTATGGGCGTTTCTTCCTCAACCAATAAGAAAATAATGTTACTCCAGTTAAGAGGCATAGCTGAGAAGTGTGAAATTCCTCTAATGGTATATAACCAGGCATTCATATATTTTGATCAGTACGCTGCAATCATAGAAAACACTGTGCGGAACATTATGGTTGCGTCGACAGCTATGTTCATTGTTTCTTTAATGTTAATTCCTCATCCAATGTGTTCCTTGTGGGTAACTTTTGCTATTGCTTCTGTGATTGTGGGAGTAACAGGTTTCATGGCATTCTGGAATGTCAATCTTGATTCCATATCCATGATTAATCTTGTCATTTGTATAGGGTTTTCTTTCGATTTTTCTGCACACATTTCTTATGCATTTGTTTCCAGTTCTGAGGCCTCAGTAAACCAAAAATCAATTGAGGCATTATATCTGCTAGGCTATCCAGTGTTACAAAGTGCAATTTCAACAATAATAGGGGTGTGTGTTTTAGCTACAGCTAAAGCATACATCTTCAGGACATTTTTTAAGATCATGTTTCTCGTTATGGTATTTGGGGCTGCTCATGGCCTAATTTTTATTCCAGTCTTCTTAACCTTTTTTTGAAAGTTTGTTTGATATCCACTAACAAATCAAAGACCAGTTATAGAATTCCTGATTGCCTCAATCCAATATGACAAAAAAGTGCACTATTAAGAATAGTCAAATAAACTTTAAACAAAGGCATGTTTCCTTGACTTGGAAATCCCATTTTAAATTGTTATTTAACATATCCTGAGAAAAATTAATTAGTCTTCCATTAAAATATCTTTACTAAATTAGAAAGTGTTGTCATCTTTATTATAGTCTCTACAATCAAGTATAAGGTATAACTGAGTTATTTTTCCTTTTATTTCATCATTAGAAATGTCCTGGAATTCAAGAATTTTATATATTGTGCTATAAATGGAATATTATTTTCATTGTATTTCTTACATGCATTATTATGTGAAAATGCAACTTATTATTTATTCTCCCACTTGGGGGATTTTATGTATTTTCTTAATGGTATATTTTGATGAACAGAAATTTTTAATGTTTATAAATTCAATTTATCATTCTTTTTATGGTTAGAGCTTTCTGTGTTTGAAGAAATCTTTGACAACTCCAAGGCTACAAAAAATCATCTATGTTCTCTTATCAAAGCTAAGATTTACATTTTTACATTTAGGCTTGTGATCCATACAATTGTATTTGTTAGGAGATATGGATATAGGAGTCAGGAGATGTGGAATGGCTACTTAAGCTGTCCCAGCCTCATGACAGTTTGTAGGTTTGTGTGTGACTCTGTTTCCACGCCATTGATCTACTTGTCTACACTAAGGCTAATACCACACTACCTTGATTACTGAAGCTTTATATTAATTCTTAAAGACAGGTGTGTAAATGTCCAACATTTTTCTTTTCCAACTTGTTTTGGCTATTCTAGGTCCTTTGAATTTACATTTTAGTTTTAGAATCATTTGTCAATTGCTTAAAAATGTCTCTGGGATCTCCACTGGGTTATGATGACTTACATGCCTGTTTGGGGAAAATATATATTTTAGCAACTTCAGGTCTTCCAGTTCATGACCACAATTTACTTCTCCATTTTTTAAGGCTGTCTTTAATTTCATTCAAGAATATTTTGTAGTTTTTTTGTAGATTTACTTCTCAGTATTTTTAATTTTTATGTCATTGTAAATAATATTAATTTAAAATTCCTTTTCAAGATTTTTTAAATTAGTACTTAAAAATACAATTGATTTTGTTGTATAATACGTTGTGTAATCTTGTTATGTTCATTTATTGGTTCTTGTAGATTTCTGTATGGTTTCTTTAGTATTTTTTATCTATACAATTATGTAATGGCTTATAAAGATCATTTTATTTAATTCTTGATAATCTTTCTTTCTTACTTTTCTTTCACTTGCCTTAATATCCAATATCCAATAAAATGTTGTACAAAATAAAAAAGCTGAGAAAAAATTGCCTTGCTCCCAACTTCCTAGGGAACATGTTCACTTTTTCATCAGTATAATGAGTGTCATGGAGTTTTCATAAAGGTCTTCTGTCAGACTGAAGAAGCTCCCTTATACTCCCACTTGGTGTGTGTTATGTCACAGATGGGTTTGTCTAATACTTTTTGTCCATCTATTAATATAGTCATATCATGTTCTTTCTTATTCTGTTATTGCAGTAATTTATGGTAAGTGGTTTTAAAAAATTACACAAACCTTGCATTACAGTATGACCCACATTTGGTCATGGCATATCATTATTTTCATATATTGCTGTCTTTGGTTTGTTAATATTTTCCAATGATATTTTTCCCATGCTCACAAGGGTTATTGGTCTGTGGTTCCCTTTTTTGTAGGTCTGTATCAGGTTTTCATATCAGGGTTGTGCTACCCTTGGGAAATAAGCTGGTAAGTGTTTCTCCTCTTCTATTTTCTGAAATAGATGATGTACGGTTGATGTTATTCCTTCCTCGTTTTTCCTTAAATGTTTGGTAGAATTCATCAGTGAAGTCGTCTGGGCCTGGAGTTTTCCTGGAACAATTTTTTCGTTTTGTTTTTAATTTCAAATTCACTTTCTTTGGCAAGTTACAAGTCCAATCACATGCTCTGTTTCTTTTTTGGTCAATTTTGGTACGTTTTGTAAAGAATTTAGCCATTTTTTAGTGAAGTGGTCAATTGATTATTTCCTTATCATTTAAATGTTTCTAGTGATGGTCCCTGTGGAATTCTTGATAGTGGTAATTTATATTATGTACCTGTTTTGTTTCTCAACCAGTATAGCTCAAAGTTATGAATGTTATTAAGTTTTTCAAAGAACCAACTTCTGGCCTTTTGGGTTTCCTCTATTATTTCTCTTTGCTAGTCCGTTGATATCTGTTCTCTATTCCTCCCTGTTTGCCATCTATGTTAGTATTAATATTCTCTTTATCTAGCTTTTTAAGGCAATAGATTAAGTCATCAATTTTAAACCTTTTTATCTCTTCTAAGAAAGTTTTTCATGCTGTAAATTTCCTTCTATATTTCTGTACAAATTTTTGTGAGTATTATTATTTATTTCAAAATAAGTTTAAAATTCCCTTGTGTTTTTTCTGTGACCCATGTATCAAAAGATACATTTATTTTGTCCTCATTGTTAAAGAATCCTTTAACTGGATTCAGAACTCAGGTTGAAAGGATTTTTTTTTTCTTAAGCACTTTTTAAGATGTCATTGCTTTATCTTCTTGACAGAATACTTTGATTAGAATTCAGTCTCTTCCTTACATTATTTCTATCTATGAAATATACCTTTGTTTTTCTATAGCTACTTTGAAGATTTTCTGTGTTACTGATTTTCAGCAAGTTGACTATTTTTTTTTCTATTTAAAGTTCTTCAGTATCTTTGATTTTGTGGAATCTGTGGCTTGATAATATTCACCATATTTGGAAATATTTCAGCCTTCTGGGTGTCCAATTGCAAGTATGATGTTACTATTGTTAGTTGATTCATATAATTGTAATATCCTTCACATCTACATTATTATTAGTAAATTTGGATTATTCATGCCTTCAATAGACTCTTTGATACAGTCCATATTTCAATGAAGGAAAAAACTTTTCCTACCTGTGGTAAGATTTTTTACAAGTAGACTGGAGGGGCAGCTTGGTGGTTAGGGTACTTGCCTGGCATGCGCAAGTACAGGAGTTCAAACCCCAGCACCACTTATAAAACAAAGTGTCTGAGGAATGAAAGCCACATGAAAAACTAAACAAAAATTGCTCCTCTCTTTCTCTCTCTCTCGCTGTTCCCTCTTTCTTCCAAAAAAAAAAAAAAAAAAAAAGATTCTATACAAGCAAAGGAAATTCTGCTATGTGACAGTTATTCATTATGCTATTTTTGCATTTAAATATTTCAGTACAGTACACATATTTTCATCATTATTTTGTATTTCATTGTGGTTATCATTTTAGAAAAATATTTGGCAAAAACTCATCAAATAATATCTATTTCTGATTATCTCAAATGTTTTACCAAACCTAATAGAAATGTTGCAAAAAATAGGTTTTTTATTTTATTTCTCCTCTAGTGTAGAATATAAATTATTGTCAAATTTGAAACTCAGCAAAAATCTTTCTCACAAGCTAAGAAATCACAAAACACAGTTATAAAATCTAAAAATTAAATCATGTACAGTGCTTGATCTTTCCTTTTTTAATTTATTTACTTCCTCTTTTACTTTTGTGGTGGTAATTTGAATGGCTCTCTTTTAAGTAGATCTGTTTTCAGTAATCCCATTTTGCTGAAGGCTTCAAAACGTTTAAGTTTGGTGTTTTGTTCATTGACTACTTTGATTAAAGTTTCACAACTGATTTTAAGCAAGTTGCAACAAAAATGAATAGAAGACTCATTCATGAAAGAGTTCAAATCAGTTTTAAGACACGATTGATTTGCAAAGTGATCTTTCAAAGGCCCCAGCACTGCTAAAGTCTGTTGTCAGACAGGAAAAAGAAAAATATGCAGGCTGCCAATGCTTAAATATTTTAAAATTCAGCATCAGTTTAATCACCAAATAATTATAGTTCAGTCCCTCCCATATTATAGTAAATCTTTTTTCTCCTCTTTCATATGCTCCTCATTTGCAATCTTTTGTATCTATTCTTACTCACAAATGAAGGTCTCTTCTGCTAAATATAGATCATTGATAATATTTTTATATAATTGTTAACTCTGTCTCCAGCAGCCAAAACAGGTTTTCTACTATTGTCCTGATAAACCATCCAGTACATTGAAATTTGTACTGGATGTCTTATTTTAAATGAAGTGTAATTAGTAATAGTCCTATTAAAATAAGCCTGGTTTGGTTTGATATATCTCTGCTTTTTACTTTCAGATTCTGCCATGGTCTAGTCTAGTGATGTGGATGACAAGTGCACTGAATAGAATTCTTACTTTAACAGTGGTTAACTCTGAAAATCACCCACTGATAAGCCACCTTTCTCCCAGTCCTTTACAAATGCTATGTAACTAACACATCCCTTTCAATGTCAGTGGACAGAGTTCACTGCAAAAATGGAAGTATGCTCATATATGAATGGTTAGGTACAGCTATGTTTTCACTGGATCCTTTATTAGTAAAGCCGTACTATCCACTTTAATAAATAAAAAAACAAAAAAAACCCACAAAAATAAATAAATAAAAAAACAGACATTTAATTGGTTTATTACAATAGAATGTGTTTCTCACTCATGTAATAGTCACTATACAGCTGTCTTATCCAAATGAGTGAGAAATGCAGGTTCCTACCAACTAATGATGTGACATTTCAAATTGACTCCTCTGTTGCCTGATCTAGGTGGTGGGATGAGACACAGAACTTCTTAAAAGTTTTGCTCTGGAAGTGACACACATCACTTCAATTTATATTCTGCTGCCAATTACTGGTCACATGTCCTTATAAGGAAACAAAAGACCAGACATTATAATCTTTTGGTGGGCAGCCATCATTTAATTGAAATTTCTTATTTTGGAAAGGGTGGCATAATTTTTGTTTGACAGCAAGCATTCATTATTGATTTTTCTGATAACACACTAAAGATGGGTATATGATTAGTGAAAAAGGAGTAGAAAATTATCATCACTAAAAGGGAAAAGTCTGTCTCTTATGACACAAAATTCAAAACTCATGAAAGAAAAAACACTAGTTAATTCAACTAAAAACAAGCTATGACAACCAGCAAAAAAATAGGTGATGACTTGTAACTATAACCGTATGAAAAGTGGTAATTTTTTTAAGTATGTGAGTTGTTCCTATACATAAGAAAACAGCAAAAGATATAATATAGTTTATCCAAAAAGGAAATAGAATAATACTATGCAATAAATTCAAAATTAAACAAAAGTGAGATCAATATCACAAATCAAACATTTTTTTGACATTGCGGGATATGCTATGGCAACACAAACTTAGACATTGCTTATAAGGATGTAAGTTGATGCAACTTCTATGCATATTAATTCCTCAGTAATAACCTATGGGTCCATCAACAGAATTCTGGCTAACTTGGGTTTCATCTATACATTGGAAAAGTACGGAGCCGTTAAAGAGAATGACACGAACCTACATGCACTACACATTAAGATCCTCGAATATGTTGGATGAGAAATGTAGTCTGCGTAAAACAACATCTACAATAATATCTATGAAAAAGTTATGTTTGTAAATATCATTGACGTGCATGTAAATGCATAGGAAAGTACAGGTATAAAGACCCACATTTGACGCTTCCTTTGAGAAGACCAATGAGAGTGAAAGGTTTAGACCTTTGTGTTTCCATTCTTGTACTCACTTCTAATTTTTACAAGGACAAGGCATAAGCAAGCACATTTCATTTGAAACCAGATATAATAGCAATGGTAAGTCAAGTGTTATGAGGTTCACCAAAACCTTACCTGAGAACTGTGCTATTAGGTGAACCTCAGGGAAGGTAAATAAAGGCTGCCACTTAAGTCACATGTCATATCTGTACCATTTGAGTGCATGTGTGCCTGTGAACCAGCCAAATTCTCCCGATGAATTCTAAGTCCTGATGATGATGTATGCGTTTTTATCACCTTTAAGAAGTGAACTCCCAAGACTGACAAGCCACAAATTTCAGGCCAGTTAGGCAAAGGATCAAACACGTGCTCCTGAATGATGCCCCCAGAATCCAGTCACAAGGAGCCAGAGCTCAAAGAGACTTCCTAGAATTTCTGCAGGTAACTTTCATGTGGGTGGAGATGGTAGCTCTGTCTGTTACTGGGGTGTTCCATGACCTCACAAATCAAGAGACAAGGCTTCTCTGTAGAATTTAGAATTTCAGGCAAAGGGAGGGGAAGTTAAAGTATTAGAGGGAGGAACAACTTTGTGGAGCTCCGATAAGGACAACTTCCCAAAAGAGCTGCCCTGTTACGTTTCCAGCAGCTACCTTTTAACCTGCTGTCCTGTGGGAGAGAACCTCATCTGTGCTTTCCAGAAATTACTCTTGGTTCCTCTAAGGTTACTCCAAAGGCAGAGCCCAAGCTTCAGATTCCTAGGTAAAATGCACCCTTAAGGCAGATCTGCCAGTATGGGGCCTTCAGCTGGATGTCATTTGGACTGGAAATCAAGGGGGGACAGGGCCAGAGACTGCCCTGTAGCCCAGAGAGTGTTTGCTGTCAACACAAAGGTCAAAGCAGCTGGGACAGTCAAGGCAAGGATCAGAGTGACTCCAGAGATGGAAGCTGCTGTAGCAGGTGCTACAGCTGAGTTGTGAGTCTCCTGTGAGTATAAGCAGAGGTCATAACCTAAGTAAAGCCCAGGGTCAGGGTAGGAACCTGAGGTGTTGGAGCCTATGTCAGAACCTAGGCTAAGAAGATAGTGAGACACGGTGACTTGAGATCAGTGTGGTCTGAGCATAGACTTGAGGAAGAGAAAGAGGAAACCCCATTAGCTGAAGGTGTTAAGTTTTTGGACAAAGAACGCTCCAGCCCTGGTGGTCTCAACAGATTATGTCCATTTATCCCAATATGTCAAAGAGACGAGCAGTGGTGAAGGGCAAAGAAGGAACTTTTATCAGCATGGCCATACTGGGAAGAACAGATATAAGGGGTACAGTGACCAAAGATCTGTCTTCAAGAAACTGTCAGAAACTTTGAGGTTTTATAGCAAGGGGAACAAGGGTAAAGGTTGAAGACTTCCATGGCTGGAGGGTGGGGTGCACAACTGGTAAAGTAAGTCAACCTGGTCAAGCTACGATCTGGTTGATAATTATCTCAGGACTGCTTTTGCCTACATCCAGAGCTGAGCAGGAACCTGACCCAAATTTAAGGTAATAAAGGAGACAGACACAAAATGAATTCAGAGATGCCACACTTCATCCTGCTCTAAGTGGGCATTTGCAGGCCTATATGAAGAGTCATCGCTTTTAACAAAAATAGCTTAAGTCCCTGTTATAAAGAGATTTGAACAACAGGGTAATTCTGGTTGGAGTCAACCTCTGGGGTGGAGCATGGTGCACAGGGGGACAGCCTTTGCTGGGCCTCTCCTATGATTTTTCCTCCTCAGTCTTGCTAAAGTAGTTTCTAGGTTGGAATATGCTCAAGTAGAAGGGGAAAAGGGAGCAGGAAAATTCTTAAGTCACAGATTTAGAGTGGTGGTCAAGTAATGCCTTGTCTGAGTTTGAATATAAGTGACTCTCTTCCAGGCCCTTTCGTAGGTCCCCTCTCTCCTCTTTCTTATCTCTGAAGGTCTCTTATTACTGTTCTGGCCAGAGCTGCTTAGTGCCTAAGATATTCTCAACCTATGTATCTTACTCACACACATATGAAGATTGTACCCCACATACACAGGCTGTTTTGATTTACTTTTTTGCTGCTGCAACCAAAAGACCTGGCAAGACAATTTTAGAGAAGGAGAAGTTTATTTGGGGCTCATGGTTTTAGAGGTCTCAGTCCAAAGATGGCTGGCTGCATTCCTCAGGCTCCCAGGTAAGGCAAGACATGATGGCAAAAGAATGTGGTGGAGAAAAGCAGCCTAGGTCATTGCACCAGGAAGCAGAGCTGCTCTCACCACAACAAAGTATAAACCCTAAAGGCATGTCCCATATGACTCACCTCCTCCAGCCATACCCTTACCTGCTTATAGTTACCCTATCAGGCTCTCATAACCCAATCGTTTCACCACTAAACCTCCTCTCATTGTCTCAAACTTGAGCTTCTGGGGGACACCACATATCTAAACCATAACACACGCACTGACCATATACAGAATAGTTATTCAAGCACAGTTTAGGGCTCCTTATTTGTTATCTTAAGGGGGGGTCATTTAAATAATGGTAAGCACAAATTTTGGAAGTTTGTGCTCCAAACTGAATTTCATTCTACCGCAAATAGTGACATATTGATCTTTCAAAGTATTTCAACACTGTCTGATTTTCTGAAAATGACAGAATTTATACCAAATATAAGATCAGTTTCTGATAAAATCTGGAAACTAGATTATTGTACTTTCAATGTGTAACATTATTTACAACATGATTCAGAAGACAGACGCATAAAACAATAGTTCAAAATCTATAAAAATGGTTATGTAATTTATAAAGCTTCATGAGAACATGAAGTAGGGGGACAAATCTGTATAGGTTCACAGATTTATATTTTTTAATTTTTTATATTCTTTTGATGTTAAGGGTATCAATGCACACTAGATTGCTAAGATTATTAAGACTATAATGATTATGACATCCACTAAACACTATCTTTAAAAATTGTCAACAAGGGGCTGGAGCGGTGGCTTAGCAGTTGTGGCACTTGCCTGGCATGCACAGGTATGTGAGTTCAAACCCCAGCACAACACACACAATGAAGTGTCACAGCAACGAAAGCCATATGAGAAACTAAATAAAATTGATTCTCTCTTCTCCATCTTTCACTGTTCCTCTCTTTAAAAAAAATGTTCAATAAAGGAAATGAGAAGGGAATCAAAAGAATACTCTAAGGAAGTACCAATTAAACCTGAAAAGTAGGCAAGAGTGAAATGAGGTTGGGAGCACAAGACAAACTGAAAACACATTTGGAAACTGAAATAAGTTCTAATTGATAATTACTTTTCATATAAAAGCATTAAACTCTAGAATCAAAAGTCATAGTTAGGGCTGGAGCAGTGGCTTGGCGATTACGGCACTTGCTCGGCATGCGCAAGTACACGGATTCAAACCCCAGCACCACATTACACAACTATGTGTCAGACCAATGAAAGCCATGTGAAAAACTCAATAAAAATTGATTTTTTCTGTCTCTCTGTCCCTCTCTCCTTCTCTCTTAAAAAAAGTAATAGTTAAGCAAAATGGATTTTTCAAAAGAATCCAGTGATGTACTATCTGTGACTCACTTTAGATCCAAAGAGAGAGATTAAAAGTGAAAGTCTGAAGAATTAAAGAACATGCCACACAAACAGCAACCTTAAAAGACAACTGAGGTGGCTATACTAATAACAGACCAAAGAGACTGTAAGTAAAAAGCAACTCCAAAAAAGAATAACATTATATGTTGATAAAGTGTCAGTTCATCAAGAAAATATAGAGATAATATATACCCACCAACAACAAATATATTCAGCAAATACCGACAGACTTAAAGGGAGAAATAGTGCTATAATCATGATGAAAACTTTAGCACTTTCAATAATGGGATAGCGCACATAAATTGCAGGCCAATAAGGAAGTAAAGGACCTGAACTACCCAAGCTAGACCTCACATATGTAGACCACTTTAGTTTACATATTCTAAAGTGTACATGGAGCATTCTTTAGGATGGACCATATCTAAGGGCACAAAAGAGATTTTAATAAATTTATAATTATTCAAATCATACAGTGTAGCTTCTGTGACCACAATGGAATGAACCAGAATTCAGTAACAGGATAGAACCTGGAAAATTGAGAAATGTGTGGAAATTAAACAGCACATTCTTTATGTCATTTTTTAATTTTTATTTTTTTCAGTGCTGTGGCTCGAACCCAGGACCTTGCACATGCTAGGCCACTGTTCTACCATGATGCTATACCCACAGTGCAAAAGCACATTATGAATGAACCAATGGCTCAAAAATTACAAAGGAAATTAGAAAATGCTTAGAGATGAATGAAAATGAAAACACAACAGTCTATGAACCATGGTGTTTTAGTCAGCTTTTCTCGGCTGCAATGAAATGATCAGGACAAGAACAACAACGTAGAGGGGATCATGGTTTCAGATGTCTCAATCCATGCATGGCCAAGTCCATTGCTCTAGGCCCAAGGTGAGACAGAACATAAATGCAGAAGGGCATGACAAAGGAAAGCAGCTCCGGATGTGACAAGGAAGCCAGGTGAGTTCCACTCACCAGGGTTGAAATGTAAACCACTCACCACCTTCAGTCACCCTCCACCTACCTACAGTTACCACCCAGTTAATCCATATCAGTGGATCAATGCACTAATCAAAACACGCATAGTCCAATCATTTCACTTATAAACGTTCTTGCATTGTCTCACACATGAGCTTTGGGGGACACCACATATCTAAACCATAACACAAGGGATGCAGCAAAAGTAGTTCTTGAACGGAAATTATTACAATACCATCACACACCACAATTTGTTATCCAAATCAACCACTGTTTGAAAGCATTAAGTGAAAAGTTCCAGAAATAAATGCTTTAAATACCTATTCTTACTATATGTTGTTATAATAAGTATAGTTATTGTTGTAAATCTCTTAAGCTGCCCAACAACTTATCATGGATATGTATAGAAAAATATAATGTTAATTGGGTTTAGCACTGTTTACAGTTTCAGTCATCACTGTGGGTCTTGGAATTTATCCCCATGAATGAGGGTGGACTGCCGGAGTAATGCTTAAACTAAAAGAAGGAAACCAGGCAAGGTAGCGCAGGCCTGAATCCCAGAGGTTCAGGAGGCTGAGGCAGGAGGATCAGAAGTTCAAAGCAAGCCTCAGCAACTTAGCAGGGCCCTAAGCAACAGTGAGACCCTGTCTAAATAAATAAATACGAGTTGGAGATGAGGCTCAGTGGGTAAGCACCCCTGGACGCAAACCCTGGTTAAAAAAAAAAAAAAAGAAAGAAAAGAAAAGAAAAAGGAGGAGAAGGACAAGGAAGAGAAGAGCTTCAAATTAATAACCTAACTGAATACCTTGTAGATTTTTAAAATAAGAGGAAAATAAATATATAAGGAAAGAAAGAAAAATTAGAACAGAGAAAATAAAAAATAATATTCAACAAAAACAAATATTGTTTCTTTAATAAACAAACCTGACCAAAAAAGAAAATGTAAGTAAATAAGTGGGACAATTAATATACATCTTAAAGTATTATAAGACTTTTATTTACAACTATAAATCAACAAATTAGATAACCCAAATGAAATATAGAATTCCAGGAAAGACACTGTGTTAGTCAGGTTATATCACTGACTAAAACACCTGACAAGACCAACTTAGAGAAGGTGAAATTTTTTTATTTTTCAATGAGAGAGTGGTGGGTGGGTGGGGGACAGGAAGAGGTTTTCATCTGGTCTTTGTTGCTCTAACACTTCGTTGTATACAGGATGCTGGGGTTTGAACTTAGGTCCTCATGCATGCCAGGCAAGTGCTCCGACCTCTGACCCACTGCTCCAACCCATGAAAACTTTATTTTGACTCACTGATTCAGAGGTTCAGTCCACAGTTGTCTGATTGTGGCACTTTGGACTGCAGGCAAGGCAGAACACCAGCCCCAAAGTACACTGATGGAGGAAAGCCCTTCCTTACCTCAGGGTCGCAGAAAGCAGAGAGGGAGGGAGGAGCTTGAGGACAGTTGTGTTCTTCCAGCTACTCCCCCCAAGTGACCCACCTCCCCCCGCCACACACCACCCACCTCCAGTTTCCACCCAGTAAACTCAATCTTACTAGGATGGACTGATTAGTTCAGTCTGCTCAATCTAATCATTTCACCTCCTGCATTAACATAAGAGCTTTTGAGGAACACCTCATTTCCAAACCATAACTGACACAAATGACCGAGTTCAACTTACAGTAAAAGAGAAACTGAGACGTTTCGTAAAAAATAAAGAGGATCAATCAATAATTATAAATGCTCCAGCAAAGAGAAGTCCAGTAATCCAGATAAGGTATAATGTTATACAGCCTAATACTTTTTTAGAGATGTTGTGGGTAAGGAAAGGGAGGGATAAGGGAGGGTAATTGGGGGGCACTCCTGGGGGTAAATCTAATATCCAGAAACTATACACATTTTATATTATTTTGTTAATATAATGGCCTCATCAGAGAATTCTGCCAAAAGCTTAGATAGGAATTAACACCAATCCCCGAAATCTTCTCCAAAATAGGAGGAGATACTTCATAACTTATTCTATGAAGCCAATATTACCTTAATGCCAAAGCTAAACAAAGATAACCACAGGAAAAGGAACCTGCAGACTCAAAAATTATTTATGACTATAAGTGCAGAAATCCTCAGGAAAACAATGGCAAACTAAATCCAACAGCCCAATTAAATAATTATACACTGACTGTCAGTGTATCCCAGCTATGCAAGGATAGATCAACACAAGAAAATTAATCAATGTAATATACCTCATTAATAAAAATCAACACAGTTTGAAGAGAGTTATCAAAACCAATCTCCTATATGGCAAGGATATTGGATTTATGAGGAATTTAAAACAACTATAATATGTAAAGGCTTCTAGTGGGAAAAGTAGAAAAATGCAGGACAGTTCTTTGGACCAACCCAGTTCTCCTATCTTCTTTTTTATATTTCTCAAGAATAACGATAGAATGTACTATAAAAGCAACATTTTGTGATAAGGGGGAGTTGGCTAGAGCAGCCTGGGCTCTATTCCAGTCTCACTCCCTTCTCTCCCGAACAGGATGTCCTTCCATGCATTAGCCCAGTGTGTCACATTGCCCCTGAGGTATGAACCCTAAGTAAGTTGCTTTTCAGGGTCCCTTAGCAAGTGGACCACTTGCTGTAAAGATGTCATCCATCCTAGACAGCTTTCTGAGTCCTGGGGTACTGGCTCACCATGAATCTTAGGCTTCTTCTGTCCCTTGCCATGCTCCTCCACCATATCCTCCTGCCACAATATTCTGTATCACCTTGGGCCCAAGGCAATACAAACGAGGATGGATATATTCTGTCTCACTAGCTCAGCATACAAGTGAACCTGATTCATAAGTTCAGCATGGAGAACAGCGTCTGCTGTGACAGAACCATGGCTTTCTGGTGCAGTGGGAAGTGCAATATTCCCCCCAAAACCTGGCCCCCAGCAGAAATGTGAACCTTGGGATACAGGATCCAGATACATGGCTGGATGGTTTGTAGGGAAGTAAGGGTCCACAGATACGAATGAGCTGGCTACAAGGATTGAAGCAGAAAGAAATGTGGAAATAGGATAGGGAGCCTCATGGTCCCCTGTCACCATGTGCTTATTTGATCACTTATCCTTGGAACTAGAGAGCTGAGGAACTGGGTATTCAGATGGACCTTGAGAGGGAATGAGGAAGAAGTAAGTACTCAGATCCTGAAGAATCTGAAAGGGAACCAATATGAGCACTCACAGAAAGGGAGATTCATTATCTAAAGACATAACACGGAGAAAGGCCAGAAAAGTCATATGCAGCCTGGTGGTATGTTTGCTTCCTAAAGAGACGTTGCAGAGGCTCAACAGCTGATAGGCATCTTTGCATGCTAGAGACAACATGTACCACTCCTGGCTGTATTTTTAGCCTTCTTAATGAAGGTGACTGGCAAAGCCATCAACTCAGGACCTTTGCAGCAGCATTACTTGGAAGACATTAAACAGGCCATGGCCTTGGTGATGCCTTTAAAACCTTTAGGGCCAACTAATCCAATGGAATTCCATTGTCGTCAACCTCCAGGAACACTGGAGGCTGGGACAGTGGAAAACTGCCATTGGGGTGCACCAGCCTCTTGGATTTTGGACAGGTAAGTTGCCTGATGTGGCCACTAGACACATTCCTTTTGATTGGTAGCTACTTGCTTGCTACTGGACACTGGTGGAGACTGAGAATCTTACACCCTGAGCACTACATGTGACTCTACTGCGTGAACAGTCCATTCTCACTGCACATGCACAAATCCTACCGATAAAACTGCACAGGCTCAACAGAGTTCAGAAACACTATATTTAAGATCAGGCCCAGTGGGGACTCTAAGGGGACAGCAGGATTCATGAGCTCACCAGAAGAAACCAAATGATGCATAGGGAATGTTTTGTGCTGTGTTAGATATGGTTTGAGCTTAAACTCCAAGGTTCATGTAATGAAAACTTGGTCCCCAGTGTGGCAGTGAAACTTTTACAAGATGAGTCCTAGTGGGAAGTAAATGGGTCACTGTAATTGCAACATAATGAATGGATGAATGTTGTCTTGAAGGAGAGGGTCAAATTTAATGTGACTGGTTTCCTTCTCCCAAGAGCAGGTTGTTAGACTACATAACCCCCTTGACCGCACGTGGGTATTTCCTTTTCTACTTCCCTGCCGTGTAATGCAGTCAGGAGGCCCCTTCCATGACGCCAGCATTATTCTATTTGGACTTTTCATCCACCAGAATCATGAGCCAAGTAAGCTGTTTTTTGTACACTACCCTGGGTGAAACATTCTTTTCCAGCAATACAAAACAGAATAAGTTTCTTGGTTCCTTCCAAGGCTATCTGGGGCCCAAGAGTCAAAGATGTGACTACCAACATTGTGGCATGATTTACTGATGGCTCTGAAAAGTAAAACCAGACCAGAGTCACTGCATCTACCATCAGGCCAGGGAATGACCATGTATATAGTAAGGTTTTTGTTGTTATGACCAACACACATGACAAGAACAACTTGGAAAAGGAAAAGTTCATGGTTCAGATATTCAGTTCATGTTCCATCGATCTGGGCCCAAGGTGATGCAGAATGTTGTGGCAGAGGATATGGTGGAGCAGCACTGCTCATGACAGCTAGAAACAGAGGGAGAGGAGGAGCCAGGGACAAGAAATAAGCCCCAAGGGCACCCTCAGAGACCTACTTTCTCCAGCCATGTCTCCACCTGCCTACAGTTACTGCCAGTACAGTAACTCTTTCAAACTATGAATCCATCTGATGGATTAATCCACTGGTTAGGTTACAGCTTTCATATTATTTTACCTCTGAGCATTCCTGCATTGTCCCACCCATTAATTTTTGGGGAACATCTCATCCAAACCATAACACCATCTTTTGACTGAGACTGAACATGAATGTGCCACCTAATAGGACAAACTGCGTGCAGTGGTATTGACCATGTAGGCCATCTCTGCCACGATATCTTACTACATTTTTATCAAATCATGCGCCATTGTCAACAGCCTAGCTATAGGTCTGAAAAATAGCAGCTGACTGACTAGACTATTAAAGGATCCCCTGCGTGGGAACGAAGACTATGACAACAGTGTGCTACGTGGAAGGAACAAATATATGTCACTGATGTGGACAGTAGGAGTGCGATAGCCAGCCTTGAGAAGAACTTACACTATGTTTTTGGATCCCCGTGAGACTTTTCTCCAACCAAGAAACATATTTCACTGCCCAAGCAACCTGCCAATGAGAACATGATGGACTTGACATGTACCTATTACCCACAGGCCAAGGCAGCCTTGAATGATGGAACAGCTAATTCACAAGGCAACTAAAGAAAGGACATCCAGACAGCTTGCTAGTGGCACTCCCGTCCTGCCTGGGCAATGTGGACACTAAACACTGCAAGGACAACAAGCCTGCAGCACATGTTAAGAAACTCTAAACTCAATGTGGTGGAGGTGGCCTGGCAGGTGCCGGATTAGGTTGTGCAGCAAATTCACGCTGTCTCCAACCACTTTTTCTTTTTTCCCTTTGGAGTGCATATCCTATGAGTGATTTTTTCAGATAGGGCCCTCTGATTCTACTCTGGAAGCGATGTTCCTCTTTATGAAATTCCACAAAGGTAGGGAAACAGGACCAGGAAATACCAGAGTCCTAGGTCCCTCTAGTGATGCTGGGGACATCTTATCCTTTCAGTCAGGGTGGGGTGGGGTCATTTTCAGACATGCCAAGGTTATACAGGACTTCACCTCTCTTCCTAGACTGGACAACAGAGGCCAAAAGATCTAGGGCAAGCAGGAAGGGCAATGGGTACACGCTGAGGTTACAGTGTTAGAGACAGACTGTGTCACTATACCAATTTAACACAACCCTATCCAATAGGTAGGGGACAGCTGAGCCACCTGGGAGAGAAGGGGGAGCTCTAACATGCCAATCTGCTTTTTCCACAAGGCTGTTAGCAGCAGAAGTGTGGAAGTATAATGTGCGGTCCTAACCCATGGCTATCACAGGTAAAGGGTTGGAAACTGCCACCAGACCTCATTCTGCCACAAACCACAGCAACCTTCTTGTTCTACCAGTGGTAAACTATGTAAGTATTGTTTTGTTTTTGTTTTTGTTTTTGTTTTAAAGAAAGAGGGACAGTGAGAGAGAGAGAGATAAGCAGAGAGAATCAATTTTTATTTAGTTTTTCATGTGCCTTTTGTTGCTCCGAGACTTCGTTGTGTACGTGGTGCTGGGGTTTGAACTCATATACTTGTGTATGCTGGGCAAGCGCCATAGCTGCTGAGCCACTGCTACAGCCCCAATATTGTTAATGCCACACAAAGTGTACATCAACAGAACATGAGTCCTAGCTTAGCAAGTGAGCATCTGGCACCTTTCACATGCATGTTAAAGCCTATATAGCACACACAGTACTGAGCGAACCCTAATGGAAACTGGGATTTGGGGTATACTAAGGTAAACTCTTTTGAGCATACTAACAAACTCATTGATTATAACAAATGTACCATTGTAGTATGGAATGTTGATAGGTTGTGAGGATGTGGGGGCAAGGGCTATAGGAATTCTCTGAAATTTCTGCTGAATTTTGCTACAAACTTAAAATACTTCTAAAAATATATTTTGATAAGATTCCTTATGTAATTTTTTTTAAAAACACATTTGTTTGAATTAGGATCCTAATAAGATCTATGATTGGTATGTCTCTTAAGACTACAAATTCTCATTTTTTTCTTTTGCAATTTATTTGTTTGAAATAAATAGGTCATTTGTTTTTCAGAGTTAGTTTCCCACATTTTGGGTTTTGCAGATTTCATCTGTGTTGCTGTTGCATTTGACATATTACTCTGATGCCTTTATACAAATAAGACAAATTTAATCAGAGGGGTGCTTGGCTTTTTGTTTGTTTGTTTTGGTTTTGGTTTTGCAAGGTAGCATTGTGATAGTAAAGTTCAGTAATGTTTTCAGGAATTGCCAGCCTGGTTCACTCATTGCAAAATATTCCATCAGTATTTTGCTATTTTTTTTTAGCAGCTTTGGTAGGCACAATAGTGTCCCACCTCCCAGATGCCCTCATCTTCATTCTCACAACCTGAGACTGTATTATCTTACATGGGAGAAAAAAAAATCTGAAGATGTGATTAAGATTAAGGACCTTGGGGCTGGAGCAGTGGCTCGGCCGTTACGGCACTTGCCTGGCATACACAAGTACATGGGTTTAAACCCCAGCATCCATGTGCACAACTAAATGTCAGAGCAACGAAAGCCATGTGAAAAACTCAATAAAAATTGATTCTCTTTCTCTCTCTCTCTCTCACTGTCCTTCTCTCTTAAAAATAAAAAAATAAATAAAAAATTAAAAAGATTAAGGACCTTGATATGGAGATATTACTCTGGATTATCTTTGTTGACACAATCTAATCACAGGAGTTTAAGGTGAGAACCTTTCCTGGCTGTAGAGAGAGATGTTAACAATGGTCAGAGAGTCAGAGAGCTAAGACACTCCTAGCTTCAAAGGTGGAGGAAAGAGACGGACCATGAGCCAAAGAATGTAGGCAACCTCTAGCACCTGGAAAGTCATGACAACAGTTTCCCCACTAGAGCCTCCAGAAAGGAAAGCCCTGACCCTCCTCTTATAGGTGTTCCAGAGCATCTGTCTATATGGCCGCCTGCCTGGTGTCTGGGAACAACTCCAGCACATCCCTGAGTGAGGCTGTTTTGAAGGTCAGTTCAAAGGCACCAGTGCCTTTCAATTCAGTCTCTTAGCCTGAGCTTAATTTCTGTAATCCTGGGTTCAAGATTCAATCCACATAGAAAATTCATTCCTGTTTTCCAAGGCTTTTACATTTAAGCAGTAAGGGAGGGACCCTGTCATAATTAACTATGTAAACTATATAACCAAGTAGAAATTATGAAGTAAACACTTTAATTTCACTTTTCTTTGCCAACTGAATGATTATAATTTCTGATATAAATTACTTATTAAAGGTCTTACAAATATTTTCTCCCAGGTTTGTTTTAATTACAGTGCCTTTAGAATTAGAAATTTTTACTTTTTTTTTTTTTAAGAGAGAAGCAATCTTTATTTAGTTTTTCATGTGACTTTCATTCCTCAGACACTTCACTGTGTATATGGTGCTGGGGTTTGAACTTGCATCCCCAAGCTTGCCAAGCAAGCGCCAAAACCGCTGAGCCACCGCTCCAGCCCCTCCAGTTTTGAGGAGAAACTGTTCAGTTATTTATCATTAAATGTGAGATTCATAACAGGTTTTGTGTAGATGCTGCTTATTAATTGAATAAGTTCCACTCTGTTAATAATTGCTGAGAATTTTTATCTTACATAGATGTTGAAATTAATTAAATTTTTTTCTCT
>PVKS010011307.1:0-57123 GCA_004027875.1 Aplodontia rufa
CCTGTCTCAAAATAAAAACAAAAAGGGCTAGTATGGGGCTCAGTGGTAAAGTGTCCTTCAGTTCAATCCCCAATACTAAAAAAAATTAAAAAATACAGGCAGAGATTAATGCCAACATCCCATCTTGAGAAACAGAGCGCCAAATTAAGTTGAAGCGCCCTTCCTCCTCCCTACAGCCTTGAGTAACCTGCACTCATAAACGTAGTGTTTATGGAGCATATATCAGTATCCCTAAAAAATATGCAGAATAATTTAACATTTTTAGCTTTATGTAAATGAGGCCAAATGGACATATCTTTTGTGACTTTATTAAATGTAATAGATATATTTTTTGCATCCATGTGTATACATGTAGCTTTCATTCATCCATTTGCCATTTTTTTGCTATTAAATACTCAGATTTGCTATCTACCTCTCTCCATGACCTCTCCTCCATTTCGGGGACTCCCTCTGTCTTCGTACCTATGGCACTCAAGAGGACCCCATAAGCAGGTGCTGCAAACACAGGTAGCAAAGGGCTAAAAACGGCGCAGACGCTTGGGAGCTCAGGCGGACAGACAGCACCCGCAATGGAAGACACTGTGTCTGGGAGAGACAGGCATTTCGTTATGATGTCACCTCCGAGAGCCACAGCAGGATGCTGGGGCATCCCATCCAGACCTGCAGGGAATGTCTGCTAGGGTCCAGAGCCCATCCTGGGGGAAACAGTAGCTCCCTGTATCTGCAGGGTGTCTATTCCACACCCCCCAGAGAGCGCAAGAAACTGCGCATGGTACCTAACCCCACTGAAGCTGGTGTTCCTATACACCCCGCAGCATTGCCTCACAGCCCCACCCTTAATCTGTTCCCCTGTCTGATGCCCTTGCTTCACTGCTCTCTTGTACTTGGGCACATTATTAAGTAATATGAGGGTTCCTAGACAGGTTACCGTCTAGGGATACTGAGACAGCCAATCTGATGACAGAGTCCATTGCTGGGTAACTAAGAAGCAGGCAGTGTTACACAGAATGGATAAGCTGGGCAAGGGGGGATTCATGACCCCTAATGATGGAACAAAATGGCACAAGATTTCAGCACACTACGCAGAATGGCGTGCGATTTGAAACAAGATTATTGCTGGGATTTTCCATTTAATATTTTGGGACCATGGTTGACCTCAGGCAACTGAGATGCAAAAGCCTAAACTTTCCAGATGCAAAAGCCTAAACTCATAAGCTTCCTGAAAGGAGGGAAAATCCAGGGTTTCCACTAACTGCTACTCCAAAGGCAGATAGATGGAAAAACAGATAGAAGAGATATATAAATGAAGATATTTGGGGAGGTGTTTCTTGTTTAGAAGAAAAAATAATTAGAAGCAAAATGACCACTCTGGAGTAGACCCAGTCAAAGGAATGAGCTCTTAATTCTTGTATTTACAGTTAATCAAAATATTGAATACACACTTTATTTAACATTTACACAGCTACAACAACTAGATCTCTCCATTTTGCTGGCAATAAAAGACACAGCATGGTTTGAAAAAGGTGCACGCCATTGGACTCAACGCCCAGCCTCACATACAATTATTTGGGTGTTTATTATCATGAGAGAAATTGGAAACAACCTAAATGTCCACCATGAGGGGATTTTTCAAATAAACTGGGATGCTGCCTATCATAGAAGAATCAGTAATCATTCAAGATAATCTCACAGAAGACAATAGACCAAATGAAGTGGAAGGATGTATAGATTGTGTACAATGCATTATTGCATGAAAAAAAGATGCAAAAAATTAATGCTCTCATTTCTGTAAAAAGATAAATAACAGAATGGTAAATTGATTACATCTGGGTTCTGGGAAATTTTGTTTTGTTTGCATTTTTGCAAGTTTGTGTTTTTCTACATTTCAGATGCTGCAAATTTCTTACAAGGGTAGGAAAGGCATTCCAAACACAAGGCAGCCTTTGAGACATCTGGCTCTCTGCTCTAAGCTCGTTCCCTAAGCTTCGCTCAGCACCTGAACTCACAGGGCCCAGGCTGCAGCAGCCTCTCACCGGGATTTTCTCCAGTAGCGACCCTTTCTTGGATTCTTGCTAGTTATGTCCCATGTGACCTTCTCTAGGCACACTCACTGGTATTAGGGATTACCATAGCTGCCACACTCGTTGGTTTGTCTTGCTCAAAAAGAAAATTAGAGGGAGCTGGAGCAGTGGCTCAGCAGTTATGGCGCTTGCTCGGCACGCACAAGTACACGGGTTCAAACCCGAGCACCACGTACACAGCTAAGTGTCAGAGCAGCGAAAGCCACGTGAAAAACTCAATAAAAATGTACTCTCTCTCTCTCTCTCTCTCTCACACACACACACACTCCTTCTCTCTTAAAAGAAAGAAAAGAAAATTGGAGAGTAGGAACTCAAATGTTTAAGAAAAACATTGATTACTGCTCTTTGGGAACACCCCACTCAGGCTTAATGCTGTAACATCTGGAATTTGGGATGAGCTGACCACCACATGATTGGCTCAGTCACTTTAATTTTAGGCTAAAGTCACTTTGCTTTGAACCCAGAACTTGCCCTTGCTCTCCTCTGAATGAGACAGAAAGGACAAAGCCGTGTTGTGCCATTGTGAGTCTGTTCTCTCCTCTTTAGATTATTATACGATTGCAGTAATAAAATAGTAGCCGGGCGGGCTGGTCTCCCTGAAGAACAATTTAGTTTACGAAGCTGGAAGGAACAACGCATTTGGGCACAGGCCAAGAGAAAATATACGATATCCATCACCTTCCCCAACTCCTGATTCAATACTCCCTCCAGCTGTAACATCACCACCCTTCTCAAGCTACCCTTAGACCAACAACTGTCATCTCTCTGTCCCTAGATGGGGCCCTGGCATTTGAAAGTCTATGAATGAATGACTGATACAACAGTGAATGAAAGTGAGATTAAGTGAATTGTGCGTCTTCTCCAACAGCATTTTGTAGATCTATCTACTCATTTATTACACAAAATTTATTGAGCATCTACCCTATGCTAGGTTCTGTGAGTAAGGGAAGTTGAATATCAAAGTGAGCAATATTGATAAGGCCCCTGCTTTCAGGGAGTGTGTATTCCAGTCAAGGAGGTAATCAATACATGAGCAGGAGACAGATGTTTGCAGTGGCAATGCTAATATGAGGAAAATGCACAGGGATGTATGGAATGTCACTTGCTTCTGTGTTTCCCATCTTTTTGACTCCCTATGCTTTATTCTAGAGATTTTTCTTGTGACCAATCTTCCAGGTCACTGCTATGAATTCTCTCTTTCGTTGTATCGAATTTAAAAACCATCCATTGTGGTCTTAGTTTTAGTTCTTGCATTTTCAGTCCTAAAATTTCTATCTGGTTCTTTTCAACTCTGCTACTCTCACTTTTTATCACTTTCCTATTTCTGACAAAATCTTACATCTTTATTTGTATCTCCTTGGAGACAAGAAGTGTAGTTGTTTCATTATTAATTGTTTTTTTCCTTCAAAGAGAGAGGGACAGTGTGTGTGTGTGTGTGTGTGTGTGTGTGTGAGAGAGAGAGAGAGAGAGAGAGAAAACAAGAAACATTTTTTTTTTAGTTTTTCATGTGACTCTTGTTGCTCCAAGACTTCAACATACAGTGGTGCTGAGGTTTGAACTCGAATACTCACGTGTGCAAGGCAAGCACCATAACCACCAAGCCACCCCTCCAGCCCCTCATTATTGATTTTTGATCATTGTAACAACAGTGTCTCAGTGGGTCAATTTTTTTCTGTTGATTCTTGCTCATGGCATCTTGTCTTTTTGTATGCCTTATTATCTTTCACTGCTTATTGGATATTGTATTTTAAAACATATTTATTTAAATAATTTGAGACATAGAATGATGTTGTATTCTTTGAAAGAGGATTTTCATTAGCTTCTGTCAAACGTGTGAGGTTACTAACTGTCCTGGATGACTTAATCAAATTCAAAAAGTGAAGTGTTCTGGGCCACCCTGATGACTCAAAGACAGCTGTCGTGCAAACTAAAGCTGGTTTCCTTATGTTTCCCTCTTTCTTCTAGGGCATACCCTTTCTACACCTCAGCTAAAACTGGGAATGGTCAAGCAGGATCCCTGATTATCACAGAATTCAAAGTCCTCCTCTCGTTCCTTCCCATATCTCTATCTCCGAGAGACTGCCTAAAGTACAGATCAGTCTTTAGCTGCCTATTCAATGTCATCAAATATTTCTGGGCAAAAGTGACGCTGAACGTTGGGCTCACCTCTTTGAGATCTTACCTTTTCTGAAACCTCACCCAGTATTCCTTATTCAATTACTAACAATTTGTTCCTTTTAAGTTGATTTTGTGTTTTATACAAATTATGTAGGTATCTTTAGAAACTTAGAACAATACAAGCAAAGAGGTCACAAAACTTCTGAATAACACACAGACAAGACTGGAACCAGAGGTGGGTCTGTTTCATATCCAAGACTCTGCTTCACGTCAGTCAAGATCATGACAACAGGGGCTGGAGTGGTGGCTCAGTGGTTCCAGGATGTGGGTTTGAACCCCAGCACCATGTACACAACAAAGTGTCAGAGCAAAGAATGCCACATGAAAAACTAAATGGGGTTGATTCTTTCTCTCTCTCTCTCTCTCACTGTCCCTCTCTCTCTCTCTCTTTTGAAGAGAGAGGGACAGTGAGAGACAGAGAGAAAGAGAGAATCAATTTTATTTAGTTTTCCCTTGGCCTTTGTTGCTCTGACACTCTGCTGTGTACGTGGTGCTGGGGTTTGAACTTTCGTCCCTGCGCATGCCAGGCAAGCGCTGGAACCACTGAGCTCCAGCCCCTGTCCCTCTCTCTCTTAAAAAAAAAAAAAAAAAAAAGATCATGACAATATAGATAAATGGATGGATATATAGAGAAAAGCTGACAGTTATCAAGTCTGTAGCATGCCAGTCACTCTGTTCAAAAAGCCTTACATTTTTTTTAACTCGTTTCACCAGCAAGACGACCCTAGGTTAGGCAGCGTCATTACTGAGGAACAAAGATATCATCAAACAGTTGAGCAACAGCTGAGATGGAATTCAAATCTGAGTCCAACTCCAGACTCTCTGAAAACAAAGTTTTAAATGAGAGTTCCCGATTGCCAAGGGCCGGAGAATCATTTATCCTACCACATGGATTCAGACCCAAGTATCAATCCTAGGATTGTTAATTCTCCAAGATTGAGCTCCAGGCTGTTTTCCCTCTACACCTCCCCAGTACGATACAACAAAGTCTTCAATTCCAGGTATCAAGAGGGCTGCTTTCGGGGGAAAGAAATCCTCAATTCTATAAACCGCAACCATCGTTAGAGTCTCCATGAGATGTTTATCTCCAGGGAAACCGGAACAGTTTATCGGCCGATCAGTGTTCCTGCCAACCTCATAAACTGGAATACAAGGGTGGGGCAGTAAAAGGGGAAGTGTTTTATTATGTCCGTTTTGCAAGGCAAGTCCCAAGCCAAAAGAGGTGAGTCACTCCAGAGGTCAGCAACCTTCCCCCCACCCCGAATTCCTACCTGTGGTAGGGGACTTTGCACATAGGGTCATTTCTGAGAAATATGCAAAGCTTGGGTCTCCAAGATGCCAGTGGAGATAGACAGGTGCATGATGGGTCCTTGGGTATCTCTAAGATCTTCCTGAAGGTGATCTCATACTTAGTTTTTAACAACAACAAAGCTTAAAAAGAAAAAAAAAAAAGGAGGGAACTCAGAAAACAATCAACAACGTAACACACTTTTTACCTCCCTGAGAATCCGAAAAATACTTATGCAATCATTTAATTCTGGAAAAGTCATAGCCTAAACATTTATATAACTTGTAGAGGCGAAATAGAGAAGAATCAAGAGACTGGGGTGTGGGCGATGTGGGGGAAATTCTGATTTAAGAACAAATGCATATCATACTGCTACTTTGTGTGCATTTATGATTGTACAATAGCAACTCCTTAATAATTCTTTTTTTTAAAAAAATGGGAAAGCTTATGGAGGGGCTGGAGCGGTGGCTCAGTGGTTTCGGCGCTTGCCTGGCAAACACGAGGACCCGGGTTCAAACCCCAGCACCACGTACACAACTAAGTGTTGGAGCAACGAAGGCCATGTGAAAAACTAAATAAAGTCATTTCTCTCTTTCTCTGTCTCTCTCACTGTCCCTCTCTAAAAAATAAATAAATAAATAAATAAATAATAAAAATACATTTAAAAAAAAAGCTAATGGAATGGGATGAAAAGAGAATGCATATATGTAGCCGTACAGTGTAGTTTTGTTTGAAGCTAAGTGTTCTTACAGAGGACTCAAACAGCTTTTAAAACCAGAAAGTTTTTAAAGTAAAAAAGTTACAGTCAGCTTTGGTTAATTTGTTACTGAAGAAATGGTGAATCAACTAAGTGAAGTCTAAGTGTGGAGGGTTTATAAAGTCCACAGTGCTGGGCAGTAATGTCCCAGGCCTTTCCAAAGCCACCCACTGACTCACCAGAGAGACTTTCAAACCTGAGAGCTCCATGCAGGACAACTGTTCTAGGCAAGCAAACTTTTTTTTTTTTAATCTCATACCGTATTTTTATTGTACCATTTCTATGTTAAGAAATGTTTAGAAACACAAATATTTACCCTTGTGTTAAAATGACAGCATATGGCCAAGGAGCAGGCTCCACCTTCTAGCCTCAGCGTTCAGGAGGCTACCCACCTGGGTTTGTGCAAGCACTCTGTGACGTTCTCACAACAATGAAACAGCCTGATAATGCCTCTCGCAGAACATATCCCTGCATGCTACGTGACTACACTCTGTCTTTCTTCAAACACATTTCTGGGTGTCTGGGACTTCAGCAAGAAAGGATATCAGAGGGTTCAGCCCACAGCTTGGATTAGCTCCAGTATAAACTCCAGCTGGTATTCCCAGGACTTGGGGACATGAACTTGGACACTCTTGCTATTTGGTCTGGCGTATTTTACACCATCCACTTCTATCTCTTAAAGAGCAAGATTGCTGATGGAGAGGTGGTGAATACCTCCATGCAGGGAACCGGGGCAGGGGGCCTCAGAGCACCCTCCAAAGCAGCAAATTAAACAGCACCAACCAGAAACTTCCCCCATGCCACAAGCCCACCATGCGTGTGTGCAGCTGTGAGAATGGGAGAAAAGTGGAAGTTGGAATGGCAGGAGAAATGGGAAAGAGAGTGAGCGAGGATAGGAGCCACGACTGGTTCTCCATCCGGAAGGTGGATGGAATGTGCTAGATGATTTTTAGTGCCTCTTCCTGGTCCTCTCTGAGAGGACTATAGTAAAAAGGAATGTGGGTATGGAAGGGGAAGCATGGTCCCAGAGCCTGAAGGAAGATGCAGAGGCCAGAGGGACTGGGCAGCCTGTCCCATCACCCTCTCTAGTCTACAGATAATGCAATAGGAGGAGCAGGGGTGAGAGGACCCATCCCATCAGCTGCAGGATTTCCCTCGATGGCCTCATCTGTTCAGGACCTAGGCCAAACAACCAACACAGTATCCTGGACATGGTAGATGTCCCCTGGGATATTTATCAGTTCAAATATATTGATGCTTTCATTTTTAAAATGTGGAGAGGGGCTGGAGCGGTGGCCTGGAAGTTGCAGCGCTTGCCCGGCATGCGTCAGTATCAGGTTCAAACCCCAGCACCCACAAACACAACTAAGTGTTGGAGCGGCAAAGGCCACATGAAAAACTAAATAAAATTGATTCTCTGATTGATTCTGTGTCTCTCTCCCTCTCACTGTTCCTCTCTCTTAAAAAAATAAAAATAAATAAAAATGTGGAAAAAGTTAGCCAGGTGCAGTGGCGTGCTCCTATAAATCTAGCAACGTGGGAGGCTGAGGCAGGAGGATTGCAAGTACGAGGTCAGCCTCAGCAACTTAGCAAGACCCTGTCTCAAAATAAAAAATGAATAAGGGCTAGGAATGTAGCTCAGATTGAACCTTGGGTTCCATCCTCATTACCAAGGAAGAAGAAGGAAGAAAGGAAGGAAGGAAGGAAGGAAGGAAGGAAGGAAGGAAGGAAGGAAAGAAAATGTGGGGAAAATTTATCCCAGGACAAGGGACGTAAGGAGGAGGATAAGGCTTCTCTGAAAAAGGCAGGGGAGGAGCAGACTCCAAAAAGTACAAAGAGAAAATAACCATCTTTCACCACCCCACCCCAGGAAATAATAATAGAAAATGGTAACTGATATTTATTGAATACATAAAGCACTTCACAAGGTCTACCTTATTTAATACTCAACCACGCCAATATGTAGTACTTCCTTTTATCTACACATGATACATATTTTAATATACTAACCCTGTTTAATGTGTTTTCTTTTTATTTATCTTATTTTTTCCTTATTCTCACAATAAGCTTTTTTTTTTAAGACAGAGGGACAGTGAGAGAGACACAGAGAGAGAGAGAGAAAATCAATTTTATTTAGTTTTTCATGTGGCTTTCAGTACTCCAAGACTTCGATGTATGTGGTGCTGGGGTTTGAACTCGGGTACTTGCACATGCTAGGCAAGAACGGTAACTGCTGAGCCACCTCTCCAGCCCTTCACAATAAACTTTTTTTTTTTACTTCACTAATGATGCAAACAGTTTATGTCCTCCCATACTGACAGATAAGCACAAAGCTTATAATCACAAATAACCTTCTGCTTAGAGACAATTTCAATTAAGAACCACAGTGGGATTTGAGTTATTTAATGCAACCACTAATCTAACATGTCATCAATAAAATCCAAACAGTTTTATCACAAAACCAGGGTTATACTCATTGGACATGCATTAATAATCTATACAACTTAACATTACACCAGAAAAGGAATTTATAAAAGTTCTCTTAATTTCATGGCACAGATTACCAAAAGAACTGTAAAAACAGATTTCAAATATATTCAATAAAATGGTAAAAAATTGAATAAGCCTTTAAGTTTTCATACTTGGCTCAAGATTTAAAACGCCAAGCTGGCCCCAATCTGTCAAAATTGACAGATAAATATTTACAATGAGAAGACAGAATTTAGTTACAATGGAATTGGAGGTCTGTTCCCTCCTTTCAAAACCCTTTGGGGGTTAATTTCTCGATGCAAACATGTCTTTGTAAATACTGTGAATAACATAAACTTCAAAACATGCCTAGAATCAGGACAGAGATGAAAAATAACACCTAAGTCAATCTTTTTTCTGACCAGTCAGCATAAAGCCTTCTGGCTCCCAACATCAACAATATCCCTCCCTCAATATAAAACTAATAAGAATACAATGACTTCACTCTGTAGTGGCTGACATTCTTCTACAGAATTTTCTTTCACTACTTATCAAAACAGGGCTCAAGCTCCTTTAATCGGCTTCTATACAGTATAATTAGCAGAGCACCAAATTTATAAACTGATATGACCACTCAAAATGCTAATAAGCATATTTTTTAAACAGAAGCAAAAACCTATTTGTTTCCACTGTTAGTTCTATGTGCCATGTTTCTCTTGAAACTTGCGTGGCTACCGATAACAAAAGAAATAGGGAAGCTTTTTTTTTTTTTTTTTTTTTTAAAGAGAGAGGGACAGTGAGAGAGGCAGAGAAAGAGAAACAACTTTATTTAGTTTTTCACATGGCCTTAGTTACTCCAACACTTGGTTGTGTACGTGGTGCTGGGGCTCGAACCCGGGTCCTCGTGCTTGCCAGGCAAACGCCGAAACCGCTGAGCCACTGCTCCAGCCCAGAATTAGGGAAGCTTTGAGCAGATCTTGTACTTTTCATCAAGGCTAAAGTGCAAAATACCTCCACATCTCTGATATTTTAATAGGAAAAACATCGAACACATATAATAAAGGAACTAAAGTGACCTAGGAACTAATTTAAAAAAAAAACTCTTAAATATACAATTGAGGACTATACTGCAATAAACTTTTGAGGTAGTAGGCTTGTCTTCACATCTTACAAACAGAAGCTCAGAGATTCAGGAGGTAAATTGTCTAGGGTCTCATGGCTAATAATCGGATCTGAACCCAGGTTAGCCTGGCGGGAATCCCTATGTTTTCACCCATTACCTGCTTCCAGGCTTCAGGATGAGGAGTGGTGAGCTGAGGATTCTCAAGGGTCAAGCCTCTGTAAGGGGTGGTGACTGCTATAAATGGTCAGAGACACCCGCGACCATCCGCCCTTCTGCAGAGGAGAAAGCCAGGGATAGCCTGGCTGCAGAAGGGACCAAGTCACCAGGAGCTACAGGCTGATGGACATCTCCTCTATGGCTGCCTGGCCAGTCCAGTAAGGCAGAGGTCTGACAAAATCCAGGGTGCAGAGTTAAATTCAAATTTAGTTATTTATGCAATCACCATCAGTATTGTAGATCTGTTTATACATCTGCGTATAGCAACATGAGCATGCTAAAATACCGTGTTCTTTATTTGAAATTTAAAGTTAACCGGTGTCATGTATTTTTATTTGCTAAATATGGAAACTCGAGCAATAGACCTTCACTTATTCTACTATTATATAGCTTTATTATTTTTCCCTTTCCCTTCATCCTTCAACTCCATTTCCTGTTTTTTTGTTTTTTGGTACCAGGTATTGAACCCAGGGGTGCTTTACCACTGAGCAACATCCCAGCCCTTTTTATTTTTATTTTGAGACAAGGTCTCTTTAAGTTGCCTAGGGCCTCACTAAGTTGCTGAGGCTGGCTTTGAACTTGCAATCCTCCTGCCTCAGCCTCCGGAGTTGCACGGATTACAGGCATGTGCCACAGCGCCCAGCTTCAAGTCCATTTCTGAGCTTCCTTCCTGCCATAACCAGAATGAATTCTATTTCCTATTAACCTATCTAATTTACCTTCCATTTGTTAATTTTGACAGATATGTAAATTTGACAGAGGTATCATCCTGATGTGTGTGTGTGTGTGTGTGTGTGTGTGTGTGTTTTAAAGAGAGAGAGAGAAACAATTTTTATGTAGTTTTTCATGTGGCCCTCGTTGCTCGAGACTTCTTTGTGTGCGTGGGCGCCGGGGTTCGAACTTGTGTCCTTGTGCATGCCGGGCAAAGGCCGTAACCACTGCTCCAGCCCATGATTTGTATTTTTTCCCTTAATTCACACAAATGAAAGTGCACTCTTTCTGTCCATCCAAGATGCCACTGTGGACAGCAGGGACCAAGTCACCAGGAACGGTAACCAGGTGGACATGACTTCTAGGGCCGCCTGGCTTTTCTCACGGCTTGCTTCTTGACGTCTATCCACGTTGCCGCCTGCAGGGCTGCATGGTTAGCTCTGGACTTTGTACAACAGCTCATTGAAAGCTTAGACCGGGTTTTACCTAAGAGTCCCCCGGTGACAGACACCTCGGTGGCTTCCACCTTCTGATTCTAGGAACAGTAGTGGATTAAGTTGTGCGCACGTTTGACAGGTATCAAGCGGGTCTTGTTGCTAGGTTCATTTACACTTCTCAGGTTGTGAGTGAGGCTGAGTCTTCAGGTGATTGCTAGATCTCTGGGGTTCCCCTTCCGCAAGTTCCTGTTCATACTTTTTGCCCATTTTTCTGGGTTTCTGCTCTTATCCTGCAGATGCATAGGAGTTTTTTGGAAAACCTAGAACAGTGCTGTCTAATAGAACTGTAGCGTGAGACATATCTGGAATTTAAATTTTCCTACTAGCCTCATTTTAAAAGTAAAAAGAAGGAGCTGGAGTGGTGGCACGGTGGTCTCGGTGCTTGCCTGGCAAGCACAAGGACCCGGGTTCAAACCCCAGCACCACGTACACAACTAAGTGTTGGAGCAACTAAGGAAATGTGAAAAACTAAATAAAGTTGTTTGTTTCTAAAAAAAAAAAATAAGTAAAAAGAAACAGGTGATGTCAATTTTAGCAATATATTTCATTTTATCCAATGTATCCAAAATATGATTCAATATGCAATTGATAAAAAATGATGAAGATACCAATATATTTTTGTGTGCATGCAAGACTTTGAGATCTGATATTCTGTTGATTGGTTGGTTGTTTCTGTTTTGGTGCTGGGAATTGAACCCAGGGGCATTTAATCACTGAGCCACATCCTCAAACCCTTTTTAATTTTTATGTTGAGACAGAGTCTCACTTAGCTGCTTAGGACCTCACTAAGTTACCCAGGCTGGCCTTGAACTTGCATCCTTTGTTTAAATAATGTACTAATTTAAGAGGTTGGAGCAGTGGCTCAGCAGTCAGAGCGCTTGCCTGGCGTGTGTGAGGACCCAGGTTTGCTCCCCAGCACCACACACACAACTCTCAGAGAAACAAGGGCCAGATGAAAAAGTAAATAAAATCGATTCTCTCTTTCTTTCTCCTTCTCTCCCTCTCTCTTAAAAAAATGTTAATTTTATGTAGCTAAGCCTATTATTTTCCCTTAAAATTTGTGTTTCAGAGTATTGTTTTTAAAATGCATGACCAATGTAATAAGTCCAACGTATAATCTTACATTTTTCTTTTATTATCTTTATAGTTTTTATCTTTCTTAGCTAGGTCTTCAATCTTTTTAAGGTTTTTTTTCTTCATATAATAGGAAATAGAGATCCAACTCTGCTTCTCTCTTATAGAGTGAGTTGGTTTCCCCAACGCCATTTGCTAAGTAATCTTTCCTTTCCCCCCACATTTCTGAAGCCACTTCTGTCATACATGCCTGAGTCTATTTCTGTATTCTCATATTTAACCATTGCAGTAATCTTTATTATAAATATGATAATTAAATTGCAGATAATTTGGATAACTTGACCAGTCACCCAAATAGTGTCAGAGTCTTGATCTGAGCCCAGGCATGTCTGAGGCTGTACCAGTTAAAACTGTATTGGTTCCATGTATCAGAAACCAAGTTACAGGGTCTGGAACAAAGGAATTTGTTTTTCTCACATCACAAAAACTATGGATGCTGGAGTGTTGGCTCAGTGATTGGAGCACTTGCCTGGCATGTTGCAAGGACCCAGGTTCAAACCCCAGCACCACATACACAAATAAGTGTCAGAGAAAGAAAGGCCAGAGGAAAAGCTAAATAAATAAAATTGATTCTGTCTCTCTCCCCTCCCCTCTTAAAAAAAAAATGAAACTATGGAGGAGGTGGACTATCCAGTACAGATACAGCTGCTTCATGATGCCCACAAGGAATCTATATTCCTCTTTCTGTCTGATCAGTGATATTAACATCTGGCTTTTATCCTCTTGGTGGCAAGATGGCTGCCACATCTCCTAGAATCTGTCTTCACTTCCAAAAAAAAAAAAAAGAGAGAGAGAGACAAACACCAAAAGCAAAGGAGTATTCCAGCATCATGTGCCTTTTAATCAGGGAAACACTTGTTTTTCTATAAGTTTCAGTGAACAGACTGCCACTAACATCTCCTTGGCCAGAACTGGATCGCATAGCCATGCCTAGCTGCAAAAGAATCAGGAAATGATGGTCTGTTACTTTTTAAGCTGGAAATACTGCCACCAAAAGAAAATTAGGGTTCTGTTAAAAAAAAAAAAACTAAGTGGCAAAGAAGATTAGGAATAAGAGTATATTTACTAAAAATTAATGATTTATGCTGCAGGCAGTGTTGTTTGTCAGACCCTTTCTGATACCTCATATGCAGTTTCACTTATGTAGTTTATATTCCTTTTCTTAACCTTCCCTCCATGCTACATAAACTTCAAATTCCATAAAACCTGGATCTGCCCCTGGTAGACCTACCCTTGCCTGCCACACATGGCAAAGCCCACATTCTCCTTACTGCTTTGAACTTCCGGGTTGAAGTGTGAGTCAGGGTGCAGCGCATGGTTAGGTGGCCCAGGTCAAGTGGACACACTTCCAACTCATTCTGCCAGGATCCACATTCATGCTTCTTCCACCAGGACAAGGGCCTGGGAGTGCTACTTTGAGAAAACGTTAATAACTGACCAATTTCGAATACCAAGGACAAGTCAGGCCCTGTGCTAGCAGCTTTCCATATGTTTTCCTTAGTGAATTCTAACTGTAACTCTTCATGGCTTGGAGAGGTTAAGTCCAAGTTCACAAAGTCTACAAGTGGCCAAATTCAGATGCTACCCTAAAATCTTTCAATTTCCACTATACTATATCTAAAAGCTTCCTAACTGCTTTGGACCCATGTAGAATTGTAATATTTTATGAACAAAAATACAGATAAATAATGAATTGGGGTTTTTTTTATAGTATATTAGTTCTTTATCGGAAATTCAGACTTAACTGGCATCCTGGATCTAATCTTGGCAACCCTACATTCTATAGTTACTGATGACATGAAATGAAGACTCTATAAACTCTGTATCTCCATCTCTTAAAAGCTAAACAAGACAAAGGACCTTGAAGCTGGGCATCAAGAAGTCTGGGGTTGGGGCTGGAGCGGTGGCTTTGCGGTTGCAGCGTTTGCCTGGCATGCGCGAGTACACGGGTTCAAACCCCAGCACCACGTACACCATTAAGTGTCAGAGCAACAAAAAACACGTGAAAAACTCAATAAAATTGATTCTCTCTCTTTCTCTCACTGTCCCTGTCTCTCTCTCTCTCTCTCTCTCTTATTGTCCCTCTCTCTTTAAAAAGAAGAAAAGAAGAAGGGGGAGGGGGAAGGGGGAGAAGAGGAAGAGGAAGAAGAGGAAGAGGAAGGGGAAGAGGAAGAAGAGGAAGAGGAAGGGGAAGAAGAGAAACTAGTAGTAGTAATCTGGGGTTTTGTGATGCCTCAGTGACTCAGGACACAGCTTCCCCTTCTGGTTTCTTTTTTTTTTTTAAGAGAGGGACAGTGAGAGAGACAGAAAGAGAGAAACAACTTTATTTAGTTTTTCACATGGCCTTCGTTGCTCCAACACTCAGTTGTGTATGTGGTGCTGGGGTTTGAACCCGGGTCCTCGTGCTTGCCAGGCAAGCGCTGAAACCGCTGAGCCACTGCTCCAGCCCCCAGCTTCCCCTTCTGTAAGAAGCATCCTGAAGCTGCAGGTTCCAGGGCAACCTGCCAACTCCATCATCTCCACACTCCTGCTAGGAGTGGCCCGTCAGCTCGGTTGTCTGGCTGTTTTCAGAAACCAGGATTGCTTTGGTGACCTTGGGGACTACAGAGTGACAAGCTGGAATGAAAACACAGCTAGTCTGAAAGGTCTGTTCTGCTTCCATTTCGCTCTGGAAGATAGTCCGCCTATATAGGGGTGTGGGGATTCCATGGTCAAATAAGTTCAAGAAATGATACAGCATAAATGTCTTGCAGGTCCCTCGGCAAAGTCAAATGCACGTTTGTGTGTGGAGGAGGGCAGCAGGGGGTGCTCCGGAACCGAACTCGCCACCCACTTCCCAAGGCTTTTCCAAAGGGCTCTCTTGTTTGCAAAAGCTTGGCTCATGGTAACTGTTCTGCTGGACTTCCTTTGGGGCATGGCCGCAGGTACTAAGGCTATTGTAACAATGTGTCTAAGACAGTAGCCCAGCCCGAGTTCCTACTCCTGGGGTGACTTATGAGCCTGGCAGGAAGCAACAAGCAACTTCAGATTCAGAGAATCCAGCATAGCTCTTTCTATTTGAGACCAGATGGTGTGTGAGTCAGCTTTCTGTTGCTGTGAGAAAACACCTGAGGAAAAAAAAACTTAAAGGAGGAAAGGCTTATTTTGGCCCATGGTCAGCTGACTCCATTGCTTTCAAGGCCTGGGGCAAGGCAGAAAGCTGATGAACTTCTTGGCCACCAGGAAGCAGAGAGAGAGAGTGAAGAAGGAACAGGGGACACAGTCCCCAAGAGAACACCCTCCAAGACCCACGATGGTCAACCTGGTCTCACCTCCTACAGTTTCCACCACCACCCAATCATACCATCAGCGATGAATGGATTAATCCACCACTGGAGTAAGCTCCCTCGTAATCCAATCACTTCTCAAAAGCCCCTCTTAGAACACTGCTGTATTGGGAATCAAGCCTTTAACATGAGCCTGTGGGGGGCATTCCAGATCCAACCCCTAACAGGTGGAGAGCCCGGGAATGGTGTAAGGCAGCCGAGCAAGTCAGGCCGGGAGCAGAGACAGGCTGAGAGAAGGAAGGGCGGCTCCCTTTCCTACCAGCTCCTGGCTGAGTCACCTTCCCTACACATCCCTACGCCTTCCTGAATCCTCGATTCCACATCTAGAAACCAGGCAGTTGCACTTCCCACGTAAGAGTAAGGAGGAGTCACTTTGTGCTATCTTCCCATGAAAAAGTCCAAGGACTTACGCTGGCGTTTAAACAAGCAGGTCACAGAAGAGTAAGTGCCGGAGGACAGGACCTGTATCTCCCACCATGGCAAGTTCAAATGTCTGCCGAGGCAATTGAGGTGGCACTACTTTTCCTTCCGAAACTGATAAAAAGTTCGGAGAAATTGGGACTGGAGGTAGGAAGCGGTGAGGGAGGGGGAAGTGTCGGGGAGAGATATTGGTCAAATTATATTGCTATATTGTGTGCATGTATGAATATGTAACAACAAATCCCATTATCACGTACAACTATAATGCACCAATAAAAAATGTGGGGAGAAACTTATTGAATAATGTCATAAGAAACAAGGCATTTATGACATATTGCTAAATGAAATAGTACAAGACAATATCTTAAAACAAAAAAGCTAATGGAGAAGCTCCAGGAGAATACCTTGCCCTGGGTGCACGCGTCTGACTTTCTGCTAATCTGAACGAGTTGAAGCAAAGAAACCAGCAGAAGAGTCCCCATACTGAGCCAATGACCAGGGTCACCTTCAGGCAAAGGAGCAGTGATGAGGGACAGACATGGCGGTGTCCTTGCATGCTCAGGGCAAGGCAGATGAAAAAGAATGAGTTAGACAAGCAAAATTTTGGCAAATCCTAAAGCCAGAGGGCTTGTCACCAATCTGAAGGTCAAGTGAGACAGCATGACACCCAACCAGGCCTCCCAGGAAAGAGCCCAGGTCGGAGAGAATCTGCCCCATGAATGGGTCTCCCAGGGTCAGATTTTCTCCAACCTTCAGCCAGCGAAACACAGTCAGCCTCCTTCACCAGGGCAATGTGGGCACGAGGTGAGCTTCTCAGGGTCAGGGCTTTATTGGACTCCATCCGGTGTTAAGAGGAATGCACCCATACGGATAAAATTTGAAAGAAAAAAAAAACAAAGAATCATGTGACTCGTGCTCATGTAATGGGTGTGCGTTGAACTCCCTGACACGCATGGTACGTTGAACTCCCTGACACGCAGGGGTAAGAAAATATTCATTCTCTCAATTAGCTAATGAGCCCCACTGCCCAGCTGCTGGAAAATTCCATCTTGGTCACATTTTTGGAGAGGCCCGCCCCTCTCTAGGAGCTTGTGTCCTGTAGGAGATTCTGGGATCTGAATCAGCCCACGCTGGACTCTCAGGTGCATGTCCTAGCTAACCTTAAGGATGACATCATTGCTGCCTTGGAGGGAGCCCAAGCACAGGGGGCCTTTGCCCAGGCCAGGGGTCTCTGTGCCTGGGGTCATAATTCCCTCAGCTCAGGCCACAGGAGCTTCTGTAGGCTCCACTTTTCCAGGTTCCTTAAAATCTCTGCCCTGTGGGGCTGGAACAGTGGCTTGGCAGTTACGGAGCTTGCCTGGCATGCACAAGGATGTGGGTTCAAACCCCAGCATCACGTACAGAACTAAGTGTCAGAGCAATGAAAGTCACATGAAAAACTAAATAAAATGGACTCTCACTTTCTCTCTCTTACTGTCCCTCTCTTTAAAAAAAAAAACAAAAAAAAAAAACCTCTCTCCTGTGCTTCCGGGAAGCTCTCCTGAATTCTTTCTCTCTTTCTCTCTTCTGTTCTTACTATGGCCTGTCTGCGGCTTACTCCACCTCTCCCCTTGGAGTACTGGGGTTCTGTCCCCATTCTGATAATCCCAGTCTGGTCACCTAAGTCCTAGGCAGAGGGGCAAAGGACCTCTAAATTAAGAAGCCCTGGAAACACCTGCTTCTGGCTCTCTGTTCAGAGTGAGGAAGAGGAGACCTCATCGAATAAATAAGCCAATCAATATCTCAGTAAATCATCACATACACACAAATAGTTTTACTACAGACTTCTTAAGCAAAGTGTGCTTTAAGGCAAGTTTGAATTGAGTCCTATTTTATTTTTACAATAGAGTTAGTTGTATTTTATGTTAGTTCTGTGTTTTATTTTGTTTTTTAAGAGAGAACAGTGAGAGAGAGCGAGAGAGAATCAATTTTACTTAGTTTTTCATGTGACCTTCGTTGCTCTGACACTTAGTTGTGTACGTGGTGCTGGGGTTTGAACCCGCGTCCTCGCTCATGCCAGGCAAATGCTGTAACCGCTGAGCTACCGCTCCAGCCCCTGGTTCTTGTTTTTAATAAGAAATCTGTTTGTTTTCTTCAAGCAAACAGTGCCTCTGGCAGGAAGTTGACGGCCAGCCACAAGCTCTAACCTGGGTCTCAAGGCCACCCAGATACAGCTCTGCCCAGGCTCAGCCCTCTTAGGAAGCAAATGAATTTCTCGAAGGAGAATGGGTGATACTGACTTATGATCACGTTCTGAGCATCATCCCACCCTCTCCCCTCCTCACCCCACATTTGCAAACATTCCCTCTCCTCCCTCCCCAGGCTCCACTGCTGTTCAGGAGCACAAGGTCAGTGGCAAGGGAAAACTCGGCAACCCTGATGATCTGTTCAGTGACTCAGGACCAGGGCCATAAACCAGGACCTGAAGATGGAAATGACTCTCCCTGGGACTTCTGCAGAAGAGGGTGGCTCAGCGGCTGCGGAGATGACTTTATTCTGTTCATTATGAAAGAGAAGGAAAATCAAGGATCAAAGAGAAGGAGAAGGTGGGCCGTGCTCCTTCCCAGGGAAAGCCCTAATTCCCGGAACTGTGGAAGCCGGCCTCTTTCCTGGCCCCCTTCCAGCGTGGTTCAAAGGAAAACAGGAACATTCATGTGCAGGAGGAGGGCTGGAGAGCACAAACTGACCAGCCACGGCGCTTGCCTCACAGGCGCGAGTACACGGGTTCGAACCCCAGCACCATGTGCACAATGAAGTCTCGGAGCAACAAAGGCCACATGAAAAACTAAATAAAAATTGTTTCTCTCTCTTTCTCTCTCTCTCTCTCTCTCACTGTCCCTCTCTCTTTAAAAAAGAAAAAACTACATGAAGCTCATTATACATTAATTGCAAGCCTTACTCAAAAGAAGGCTTGAAGCAGTAACTCCTTAACCTCTTTCTCTTTTTTTTTTTTTTTTTAAGAGAGAGGGACAGTTAGAGAGAAAGAGAAAATCACTTTTATTTAGTTTTTCATGTGGCTTTCGTTGCTCCGAGACTTCGTTGTGTACTTGGTGCTGGGGTTTGAACCCGCGTCCTTGGGCATGCCAGGCAAGCGCCCTAACCACCGAACCACCGCTCCAGCCCTCTTACTCTTTTATTATTTAATCATTTTTGAAGCAATCACAAATTTACAAGAAAAAGTTGGAAAGATGGTATAAAGACATACGTGGGTGAATGTTTAACGGTAGGGAATGGAGTGCTGGGCTGTGACATTTGCCGTGTGGGCACAGTTGGCCTTCTGCCTCCAAGGAGTCCCCTGAATGTGTGGATTGAAAATATCTGAAGAAAGTTGTGCCTGTAATGAACAAGGACAGACTTTTCCTTGTTTTCGCATAAACAAAAATTGTTCTACGCAATTGTCATCTAAATCAGATGGGAGAAAAAGAATTATGCCAAAATCTATAATTCTATTTCCCTTTATATTTACTTATGTGATTGCTCTTCTTGGTGTCCTGTATGTCTTTATTTCTTCATGAGGATTCAAGTTACTGTCATATTGTCCATGTCTCTTGTGTTTTCATTGAAGTCTTAAGAATTCCCTTTAATATCATTGTGGGTTAGGCCTGCCATTGATGAATTATTTGATATATTTTTTTCAGTACAGGAAATTCTACCCAGGAGTCCTCTACCTCTGAGCTATATGTACAGCTTTTTTTTTTTTTAATTTTGAGACAGGGTCTCCCTAAGTTATCCAACCTCGACTTGAACTTGTGATCCTCCTGCCTCAGCCTCCCGAGGAACTGAGATAACAGGCATCCCCATCATGCTTTGCAAATTCTCTGACTATTCCATATATAGTTTTGCTGGATATAAATTTCTTGATTGAAAAATACTTTTTTTTAAGAGAGAGAGGGATAGTGAGAGAGAAAGAGAGGATCAATTTTAATTAATTTTTCATGTGGCTTCCATTGCTCCAACACTTTGTTGTATACATGGTGCTGGGATTTGAACCCTGTCTTGTGCATGCCAGGCAAGCACTGTAACACCTGAGCCACTGTTCCACCCCCTTGAAAAATCCTTTTATCCCAGTACTTTAAATGTATCTTGCCTTCTGGCCTCCGTGACTTCTGAAGGGAAATCAGTTATTAACCTGGTTGAGGATCCGTTGTACATGATCAAAAACTTTTCTCTTGCTTTTTCAAATTTTCTCTTTGTCTTTGGAAAGTTTGATTCTGATGTGCCTAGGTGTGGAATTCTGAGGTTTCTCCTTCTTGGAGTTCATTGAGCTTCTTGGATATATCAATTATAGTTTTTCATGAAATCTAGGGCGTTTTCAGCCATTCAATCTATTTCTTTTCTGGGCAAACTGCAGATGTTGGATTTAATAAAGACATCAAATAAGATATTTAACTCCAAGTGCTAATGAAAAGTGTGAACACTTACAAGTTTCCCAGTCTTTGCGAAAGGGCTCTGAGTGTACACCTTCAACGTTCAGACAGCTGACAGCTCTGTCCCAGGCTTCACTTCCTGCCCGTGCAGAGACTTAAGGCCACACAGAGGTAAGGCTTAGGGTCTTCCCACTTGTGTGGACACCGTCCCTGCCCCACTCAAGGTGACTGCAGCTTCCCACCCCACCTCCTCACAGTGCGCACACCTGCCCCTTCTCTGCCCTGCCTGATAGTTTCAGGATTAAATTGTTCAAGGAAGGGAAACAGGAATAGTTGTTTTTTCTAGACAGGAAAACTAAGAATCAGAGCAGTTCAGGGAGGGAGTAGTTTGAGGACGCATAAGAAATAAGGACAAGTTTAAGAACGGTCCCAAGTCATCAGACCCCCAGCACTTTGGTTCTTCCCGTTTGTGATAGCTAAAAACGATGGGTATTACCCATGGAACACGTTCCCATCCTCCAGATCTCACTCAGGTTTCCTGTTCACTCCTGGCCACCTGTCACTATGACCCTGTCACCTGCTGTCATTCCCTTTACTGTCCCCATCCCCTACTGACTTCTCTATTTTGCTGTTGCCGTTGTTCTTGGCTTAGTTATTTCTCAGCTCCAGGAGTGGGGACTGTCATATTCACCGCTGTGTCTAAATCCCCATCTCTTTTTTCATTTTTTCTTCCTGTGGTACTGGGGATTGAACGCAGGGGCTCTTTATCACTGAGCAACATCCCCAGCCCTTTTTGTGTTTTATTTTGAGACTGGGTCTCACTAAGTTGCTTAGGGCCTTGCTAAGTTGCTGAGGCTGGCTTTGAACTTGCAACCCTCCTGCCTCAGCCTCCCAAATCACTGGTATTATAGGTGTGCACCATCATGCCCAGCTTCAATACCAATCTTTTTTTTTTTTTTTTAGAAGGAGGGACAGTGAGAGAGAGAGAGAGAATCAATTTTATTCAGTTTTTCATGTGGCTTTCATTGCTCCAAGACTTTGTTGTGTACGTAGTGCTGGGGTTTGAACTCGCGTCCTTCCACATGCCAGGCAAGCACTGTAACCACTGAGCCACCGCTCCAGCCCCCTCAGTACCCATCTTAACAGCTGCTTCATAGATGTTGCTCAGAATGTATTTGCTGGGTAAGTGAATGAACCATGTGCCAGTTTCTCTTGCTAGTATAACAGACTCAGTTGAAGTAAGTTCTCAAGGTTCCACTAGCAATGGCTCTCTCTATTTGTTAGATTAGGTTTCTGCAAGTGATAGCAATGGAATCCCAGATTTTAAGAAGACACCGGGCACCTTCGATAAAGACTACATTTCCCTCCCTCCTTTGCAGCTACGTGTAGTCGTGTGGTACAGCTCTGGCTGGTGGGTTATAAATATGATTGATCTGAGAGTTGTCCTTGAAAGTGGGGTTGGAACTTTTCACTTCCCCTTTCTTTTCTGCAGGCTGGAATGCAGCCCTAAATGGCCAACCTGGAGCGTGAGGAGAACTTGGGAATAGTGGCTACTTTAAGGTCAGAAGCTAGGTGTCCAGATCCCAGACACGGTGGAGTGCCATCCCGGCCCTGGATCACCAACAGCACCTGTGTGCATTGGGGAGGCCGGGTACTAAGAGTTGAGCCCAGGCGCACTCTCCCACAGAGCTATATCCTCAGCCCTTTTTAATTTTTATTTTGAAAAATTACCAAATTACCAAAGCTGGTCTTGAACTTGCAATCCTCCTGCCTCCGCTTCTTGAGTCACTGGGACTACAAGTATGAGCCACCATACCCAACCCAACCAAGTGAGAGAGAAAAATAAACATATCCTGTAAGTGAATTATGTCCCCCCTGCCCCCAAAGCCATACGTTGATTCCCAAAGGCCCGATGTGACTATTTGGGCACAGGGCCTTTAAGGAAGTAATTAGGATTAAATGAAGTCAGATGGGTGGATCTAAATCATAAGATTGGTGTCCTTATAAGAAGTGGAAGGGCTGGAACGGTGGCTCAGCGGTTAACGGCGCTTGCCTGGCATGCACAAGGACCTGGGTTCAAACCCCAGCACCACGTACACAACTAAGTGTTGGAGCAACAAAGTCCATGTGAAAATCTAAATAAAGTTGTTTCTCTCTTTCTCTGTCTCTCTCACTGTCCCTCTCTCTTAAAAAAAAAATAAAAATTAAAAAAATTTAAAAAAGAAGAGGAAGAGCGGCGAGAATCTCTGCCTACACATACACACACACACGCGCACACACGGAGGAAAGGCCAAGTGAGGTCACAGTGAGACGGTGGCTCTGGGCAGAGATCCATCACATTTATATCCCATTGGCCATCTGCAAGCCAGGAACACAGGCCTCCCCAGAAACCAACCCTGAACAGCCCCTCAATCTTAAGCTTCCAGCCCCCATAGCTGCGAGGAAATTAATTTAAGTCGCCCAGGCTGGGGTACTTTGCTGCGGCCACCATAGAAGACTAACCCAGCGTCTGTCTTATTTACTTCCTCGTATATTAGCAGTTTTCCTTCTCCAAATGAACAAGGAGGCTAATGGCGGTTACATGACCGAAGGAACACATGGGCTAGCACGGAGGCTCGTACAGCCTGCTACAGACATCGTCCACCAACAAACACCTACTAAGGGCCTGCCAGGCTCCCAGCTCTGCTCCAGGCATTTAAGAACCAAAGAGACAAAGGCGCCTCTGCTCTGGATGGGCTGTGCGTGGATGGAGTCTCAGGAGGATGGAAGAACAAGAGTTCAGTCTTGGGCGCGCTGCGTTTGGGATGTCAATCACACATCCAAGCGGAGAGGGGGCTTCACAAGCACACGAAGCACCCGCAACTGCGTGGGGAGCAGGCTGGAGAGGGGTAAGTGGGACGGGAGAACAAGGTGGAGGAGAAGGTTAGTTGTGTTGAATAGGGTCTTCAGGGCAGCATCCCCGAATAGACGACATCGAAGCCGAGACTGGACAGATGCGAGGGAGTGAGGCGGGTGGGGGGGGAGTGTTCCAGGCAGAGGAAGAGCTGGAGCAAAGGCCGCGCACCTGAGCAGGGGAGTTCGAATGTGCAGTAAGGAGGGAGAGAGCAGCAAGACGTGAGGTCAGAGAAACAGGGCCAGCTCGTTCAGCTCATCCCGAGGACTTGGCTGCAAGTCACTGCAGGGTCTTGAGTCAAGAAGTGACATGCGATGACTTCTGTTTATTAGGAAAACTGTGTTTGATTACTGTGTTGAGGACAAGGGTGGGAGCAGAGGACGTTCCAGAAGCCATTGCCAATCATCCGGGCACAGGACAAGAGTGGCAGCAGGGTGGTGTTGAGAAGATCTTGGATTCAGGATGCTCGTTGAAGAGGGAGCCAGCAAGATTCTGACCAAGGTGGTGAAGGAGTGTGAAGGAAGGGCCAAGGACAGCTCCAAGGTTTGTCACCTGAGCAACCTCAAGGATAGAGAGGCCATCAAGTGAACAGAAGAGGAAGGCTGGAGCGAGTGGAGACCATGACCTCACCCCCTTCCCCAAGATGCACTCAAAATGGATCAGAGACCGAATGGAAACTCAAACTATAAAACTTCTGGAAGATAAGCATCCTAGAAAACTCAGAGACCTGTGGCAAAGGCACAGTCCATAAAAGAAATAACTGATAAGCTGGAGTTGGTTAAAATTTAAAATTTCTGCTCCGCAAAAGACACTTGTCAAGAGTATGATGGGCTTGAGTAGTGGCTCAGTGGTGGCTCAGCGGTTACAGCACTGGCCTGGCATGCGTGAGTATGCGAGTTCAAATCCCAGCACCACCTATGCAACAAAGCGTCAGAGCAACGAATGCCACATGAAAAACTGAATAAAATTGATTCTCTCTTTCTCTCCCTTTCTCTCACTGTCCCTCTCTCTTTAAAAAGAGAGAGAGAATGAGAAGACCAGCCAATTTGCAAAGGACACACGTGATAAAGGACTGTTCCTCAAACTAGACAAAGAGCTCTCAGAACTCTACAAAATAAAGCAACTCGATCTAAAAATGGGCCAAAGACTTTGAGACCTCATCAAAAAAGACATATGCATGGCAGATAAGCATATGAAAAGATACTCCACAGTGTGGCTCATCGAGGAAATGCAAATTAGAACAGCAATGAGGTGCTGGTGGGGGCGTGGAGGCCCAGGAACGCTCACCCATGCCCGGGAGGGATGCAAGATGGCACAGCCACCGTGGAGGACAGAGTGGCAGTCAAAACGCTCTTACCAAATGGCTCAGCAATCACGCACTTTGGTGTCCGAAGGAGTTGAAAACTACGTCCACACAAACCCGCACACTGGTGCTTTTTGCAGGTTTATCGTAGTTGCCAAAACCGGGAAGCAACCAAAACGCCCCTCGGAAAGTTAATGGATAAATAAACCACGTCACATCCACTCCGTGGAATATTATTCGGTGCTAAAAAAGAAATGAGCTGTGGAGCCACGAAATAGCGTGGAGGAAACTTGAATATAATCACAAATGAAAGATGTCAATCTGAAAAGACCCAGTGCTGCGGAATTCCAGCGGTGGAATCCTAGAAAAGGAAAAACTTAGAAGTCAAACGATCTATGGTGTCAGGGCTTAGTGAAGGGGGATGAATCGGAGCACCACAGAGGATTTTTAGGGCAGTAGAAAGACTGTGTGGAACTACGAGGGTGGGTAGATGTCATTATACATTTTTTCAAACCCATAGAATGTCCAAAGCCAAGAGTGAACCCAAACGCGAACTACAGACTTTGGCTGATAATGATGCGTCAGTACAGGTTCATAAATTGTAACAAATCTGCCACTCTGGTGATGTTGGTGACGGGAAGGCTATGCGTGTATGGGAACAGGAAGGATACGGGAAGTCCCTGAGCTTTCCTCTTAATTGTGTTCTCCCTCCAATCCCCACAAAATCCAATCTACACGTGCATCCTCCGCCTGCCTTCTTAAAAAGTCTCTTTTTTGTAGAAGACTGAGGATAGCGCATTAGAATAGCAGTATCGAGGTTGTTGGTGGAATGGTGGGGGTGAAAGTCTAACTCGGCAGGTGTTAAAAAGAAGCATATACCTAACATGTGCCCATTTCACTGTAAATAAACCTTGCCTCAAAAGAAAAAAATGGCAGGGCTGGAGAGATGGCTCGGTGGTTACAGCGCTTGCCTGGCACGCATGAGGACACGGGTTCGAACTCCAGCCCCGTGGACACAACAAAGTGTCGGATCAACGAAAGTCACATGAAAAACTAAATAAAATTTATTTTCTCTCTCTCTCTTTTTCCCTTTCCCTCTCTCTTTTTTAAAAAAATCTGCAAATAAATATAGATGTGGTGATACTATTCATATTATTTGAGGAGTAGTATATAAGGAGAGTAAGAGTACTGATTCCTTCAGTTTGCTTTGAAATATAAAAGTCGGATGGGATGATGGAGGGGTGGAGGGACGGGTGGTTAGATGTGCAATGGGGAGTGTAACAGATTACTGACGGTACGATCTTTTTGTGAAGCGCAGTGTCCCAAAGTTTCATCAAATACCATGTGTCTGAATTTCCATCCTTTCTGAGGATGAATAATATTCCACCTTATGGATCTATCACGTTTTGCCCACATCCATCCATCGATGGGCACTTAGGTTGCTTTGTATTTTAGCTATTATGAACATAGCTGCTATGAACATAAGTGTACGGTATCCTTTTGAGACCCTGTTTTCAATTCCTTGAGGTATCTATCCACACTTGGGATTCTATGCTTTGGATATGACTCTGGTCCCTAAGATTCATGTGCTGGAAGCTTGGTCCCCAGTGTAGCAATGGGAAAGGGGATGGAGCCTTTAAGAGGTGGGGCCTAGTGAAAAGTGATTAGGTCACTGAGGGTGTTGCCCTTAGAAGGAATTGATATAGTTCTCCTAGGATCTTGGTTAGTTCTCTCAAGAGAGTTATAATAAAATAACAAGCCCAGCCAGGTGCTGGGATGCACGTCTGTAATCCCAACCACCCAGGAGGCTGAGGCAGGAAGATCAAAAGTTCAAAGTAGTCTCAGCAACTTAGCAAGTCCCTAAGCAACTTAGCAAGACCCTGTCTCAAAATAAAAAATAAAAAGGTCTGGGGATGTGGCTCAGTGGTTAAGCAGCCCTGGATTAAATCCCTGGTACCACATTAATAACAACAATAAGAAGAAACCCTGCTCATCCCCAGCCTCTATACTTCCTGTTTTGCAGCACATGCTTCCTCCACGATACCATCCGCCATGATGGGATGCGACCCCAGGGCCCTTGCCAGAGACAGTACCGTGCTGCTTGAACTTTCAACCTCCCAAACTGTGATCTGAATACTCTCTTTTCTTTATAAAGTATCCAGCCTGACGTATTTTGTAATGAAAAACGGACAAACACAACATGGTAACTTTATTCTTGGTTTTTCAAGAGAACAACATATCATTTTCCACAGCAGCTATACCATTTTATATTTTTTTAAAATGAGGACAGTGAGAGAGAGAGAGTCAATTTTTATTGAGTTTTTCACAAGGTTTCCATTGCTCTGACACTTAGTTGTGTATGTGAGTGCTGCGGTTTGAACCTGTGTACTCATGCATGCAGGGCAAGCGCCGTAACTGCCAAGCCACTGCTCCAGCCCCATCACTTTATATTTTTGCCAACAATGCACAAATATTCCAGTTTCTACACGGTCCTGCCAACGCTTGATACTGTCTGTTGCTCCAGCACCCATCCTTCGGGGGTGAAGGGGTGGTTTTGATTTGTATCTCCTTAACAATCAGTGAGGCTGAGCACCTTTCACGGGCTCGCTGTGGTCTGTGCGTGTCCTTTGGAGAAATGTCTAGTCAAGTCCATTGCTCATTTTTTCATTGGGTTATTTGTCATTGCTATTGTTGATTTTTAGGAGTTCTCTATATATTCTTGATTTCAATCCCTTATCACAGATATGAACTGCAAACATTTCCTTCCATTCTGTGGCTGCTTTTAATTTTGTTGGTGTGTATTTTGATACACGGAATTTTTTATTTTCATGAAGTCCAATTTGTCTATTTTTTCTTTTGCCCTGTGTACCTTTGGTGTCAAAGCCAAGAAATCATTTCCAAATCCAGTGTCATGAAGTTTTGCTCTGTTTTCTTCTAGGAGTCTAACATTTGTAGGTCTTTTTTTGGGTCTTTGATCCATTCTGAGTTAATATTTTTCAATTTTTATTTATATTTAATTTATATATACCTTATTTTTTCACCTGAGGATCCAACTTCACTCCTTTTTGTATAAATATCCAGTTTCCCAAGCTCCATCTGTTGAACACAGTATTTAGTTTAATTTGCGCATGTTAGGGAGAAAAAGCAGAAGGAAAGGACTAACCATGGTTGACTAAGAACTGGAATAAAGGAGAATAAAGAAGGTAGCTGGGAAAGTGGAGTTGGGATAAGCTTGGGGTGTGTGTGTTTAGATAAGAAAAGGAATCGGTGTTTATGCTACTGGAAATGATTCAGAAGAGAACAAAGAACCACTGTTGCAGGAAAGCGAGAAGAACTGGCTACACCAGGCCCTCGACCAGACCCGAGGGGCTATCGTCTAACTCACAATAGTTCCAGCTTTCGCTAAATCTCAGAAACTCATGGATGGAGACGGGGGAAGGCACAGATATGGGGGCCCTGCTGGTGCACGGGCAAACGGCGATGGGGCAGACTGAGCAAGGGGAGAGTAAGACTGGGGAGGGCTTGGGGATTTGAGCAGCAAGAAGAGGGCATGAGATAGCCATGCTGGAAAGGGAAACATGGGTGGAACCAGGGCTTGCCTGGCAGCATTAGAAGATCATAATTGAGATTTTTGATTTTGAGAGAGAGAGAGAGAGAGGGAGAGAGAGAGAATCCATTTTATTTAGCTTTTCATGTGGCTTTCGTTGTTCAACACTTTGTTGTGTACGTGGTGCTGGGGTTTGAACTTGCGTCCTCGTGCACGCCAGGCATGTGCCTTAACCGCTAAGCCACACCCCAGCCCTTTTTATTTTTTTATTTCGAGACAGGGTCTTGCTAAGTTGCTTAGGGCCTAAGTTGCTGAGGCTGGCTTTGAACTTGCGATCCTCCTGCCTCAGCTTTCCAAGCCACTGGATTACAGGGGTGCACCAGCACACCCAGCTTAACTTAAAGGTTTAATTAAATTAATAAATGGATTAGGAACTGAAGATTTAAACTTTAATTTTCACAGCACCTAATTTGTCCATATTTTCTCTCATTGCCTGTGCCTTTGGTGTGAAATCCAAGAAATCAATGCCACACCCTGTACAGGAAGAGAACAAGAGGAGAGGAGTTTATCAAGGATTCAGTGACTGTAACAACTGATCATGAAATTGTCGCTGGAGAGGGAGAGGACAGGACGTTAAAGGACAATGGGCCTTGCTGTGATTTGGATCTTGAACATTTTTTTTCCAAAGGCCCAGTGCAGAAGGCGTGGTCCCCAAGGTGATACTCTTGGGAGGTGGTCTTCAGGTTTTCGGGGTGTGCCCTGAATAGGGACTGTGCAACCAATCCCTTTGCTTCCCTTTGTCTTTGCTCCCTCACTCTTGAGATGAGAGGTTCCACCATGATGCGCTGCCTTACCATAGTCCTAAAGCAATTGAGCCAACTGATCATGGATAAAACCTCTGAAACTGGGAGCCAGGATAAACCTTTTCTCGTTATAAGTTAAATATCTCAGGTATTTTGTTATAGTAACAGGGAGCTGACAAACACAGGTCCTAGTAGGAGCACTGGAGGGTTCCAATATCCAAAGACCACCACAGTTTGTGTACTAACTGAGCACTAGAAAGACAGGATGGTGCAGAGTTGGATGCATGAAGCCAATATTGTGACTTAGGGGTACAAACAAAATATGATCAGGAGCAAAGGTCTGGGGCTGAGTGGAGGTCAAGGTCATTGGAGGAGGGATGGTCAGTGAACTGAGAGCTCTGGAGCTTGGAAAGATCATCCACACATGACATCATGACCAGTAAGGCTGGAATCAGGGGAGACGGCTACAGTGAGCTGGGAGCCAGAGGGCGGTGATCCCGAGGGCGATGGAATGGGGTGAGACGTGGAGAGTTTGCTGGTAATCCAGGTGAACTCCAGAGGGTGCAGATCAAGGTTGTAAAGCACTGGGCAGAGGGGGGCTGGGACAGACTATGGAGCTACTTGGAGATCTGCATGCCCAAGAAGAGAAGGGACCTGCAGGTCTGCAGTCCTAGAGGTTATAGCCAAAGATCAGGGAAAATGGCCTAAGAGGTGAGTCCTGAGCAATGGTGCAGGGACAGCCCTGGGGACAGGAGGGGCTGGGGGCTGGGAGGACCCATGATCACTCCAAAAAGTAGGCTCCAGGCTGACCCCTGACTGGGAAGCTGCTGCTGGGAGGCAGGGTGACACCGACCCAGGTGACCAGGTTAGGAGACCTGGGCAGGCAGCCTCACCCTCATTCAAGGCATCCTCTGACCCTGAATAACATAGAGAACTGCGGGCCACATTCACAGAAGCCAAGAGCGCCCCTTCTCACAGATGAACACAGCAGGTCGGCCACGTGGAGGAGCCTCGTGAACAAGGCAGTGTGTGGCGGTTAGGGAGCCACTCAGCAGCCAGGCTCCCACGACATTTACTAGCCACATGATCCAATTTAATCTCTCTGGGACCCAGTTTCCTCACCCGTGAAGTAGAAACGATGTTTACTTCTTAGATGCTTTGGAAGGAGCAAATGATTAATCCCTAAAAACACTCCATTAACGCTAGCTCGTGTGAGAGCCACGCGGTCAAAACCACACCAAAACCCAGAGCACCTCTGAACTTCGGTCATGTGACCTAAGCAATGCCCTTTCTTTGTGGGTTATGCCAGCTCCAGTTGAATTTTTCAACTCTTAGGACCAAAACATTCCTGACACTAATGCTATTTTGACCTCCATTAGGTACACAAGGAAACTGAAAACCAGAGGGGTTAAGTTAATCGCTCAAAGAAGCACAGCTAACATTTGAACCCCGGTCTGTTTTTGGGAGACAGGGTCACATTGACCACAGCCCCTTCCTCAACCCATGGTAGGGGTAAAAAACCTGGACAGGCAGGCTCGGCCCTTGTACAAGACTTCCTTTTGACTCCAAGTTATATAGAAAATGGTCCACGACAGCCTTTGCCCCTGCCCTCCATCAAAGCCCAGGAGCTCAGGACCCCCAATTATTCCTAATCCAATGTCTTCCTTTCAAAGGGCTCCATGTGGGCCAGGACTGGACATCTAGGGAGCAAAGAGGTGGGCTTGGCAGCCTCCTGGCCTCAGGCTGAGCACCCTGGAGAACGATTTAACGGATCACCAGCCATGCTTGGGAGGACTGATTTTCACATGGTCCAGTGGTCCAGGGCCTGGGCCCATGCTCCCTGGAATGTGGGGAGCAGAGAATAGGTGGAGAAGTGTTCTCAGATAGGCACACGATGTCTCCAAGGTTCAGTATCCAGGACAGCCTGAGTCCAAGGAGGTGGAAGCCCAGGGTTTAATCTTGAAAAAGTCAAGAGGATGCCAGGGGACACACCCACAATGTCCCCACCACCTCTGCCTTCTGTCCTGTACTGGCCAGTTCTCCTCCTCCTCCTCCTCTTCCTCCTCTTCTTCTTCTCCTCCTTCTCCTTCTCCTCCTCCTCCTCCTTGTCCTGCTCCTGCTCCTCCTCCTCCTCCTCGTCCTGCTCCTGCTCCTCCTCCTCCTCCTTTCTCCTTCTCCTTCTTCTTCTCCCTTTCCTCTTTCCACAATTGGAATTATTTGAAAGAAATTTATACAAGTAAAATATAGATACACAAGTCAACTATTGGACATCAGGGCCAGGTAAACCACAGACTGAATGGGAGGAATGGACTAAGGAGGTGGGGATGGAAGGCAGTAACACACACCAAATGTGGTATTTCACAGTTGCTACGGTTGAGCTTCCTGGTGGCCAAAGCAAAAATGAAAAACAGTCAATTATGTAATTCAGAATATCTGAGTAGTGGGGACAGACACAATCTGCCATCCAAGGAAGCAAAAAGATTTTTCCTACCCTCAGCCCTAGAGAAAACTGTCAGGAACTGTGTGTAGATAATGCTCAGTAGTGTCATATATAGTGTCCCTGGCCCCATCTCTAATATAAATGCAATATAGGCTTCAAACCCCTATTTCTTCAAGTATCCTTTGAAGAAAGCTACCAGAACATCTTCAGAATACAATTCAATGACAGTCATTAGAAAGCAGAGCCTGGGGCTGGGGTGGTGGCTCAGTGTTTGGTGCGCTTGCCTGGCATGTGCAAGGACCCAGGTTCGAACCCCAGCACCACGTACAAAACTAAGTGTCAGAGAAACAAAGGCCAGATGAAAAAAATATAAATAAAATTTATTCTCTCTCTGTTTAAAATTAAAATTTTTTAAAAAAGCCAGCTGCCATTGCCCACCCCAGCACAGTTTCCACAGAAGCACCCCGCCCTGTGTGCAGCTTCAGCCCTCGAGCAGGGTTGATCCCTGCCTCCTGAGCTACACCTCCTGGCAAGCTACACCTCTCCTCGCTTACTGTTTTGCGAAGGTGGATACCAGTTGTTCTCAAAGCAGGTCCTGGGCCAGCAGCAGCAACTGGGAGCCCCACCCCAGACCTACTGGCTCAGAAACCCCAGGAGAGTGGCCCTTTGAAAAATCAAATGTAGCAAGCCCTCCAGGGGCTGTTGAGGCAGCTCTTTGAGAAACCCTTCTTCATTCGTGTTGAGTCCTCTTTTATCCAGCAGCTGAGCACTGCCCGATGCGGAGAACTGTTTAATAAATATGCAAGAGGAGCTGGAGCGGTGGCTCCCCGGTAGAGCGCTGGCCTAGCATGCATGAGGTCCCGGCCTCAAACCCCAGCACCACGTTGGTACACAACGAAGTCTCGGAGCAACAAAAGCTGCATGAGAAACTAAATAAAAAATTGTTTCTGTCTTTCTCTCTCTCACTGTCCCTCTCTCTTTAAAAAATTAAATAAATAAAATGGATTCTTTCCCTCTCATCTCACTTAAAATAAAAAAGAGAGAAGAGAGTCTGATGCAACTTCCTAATGGCTTCAACAGCGTTTTCCAAACCAAGTCTCTTAGAACCCCAGAGCTCTACACAGCATTAAGAAGCCTTATATAGAAAAGGGTTCCAGAACAGGAGGTGTGGCTCAGTCACAGAGGACAAGCTTAGCAAGTACTAGGCCTTGGGTTCAACCCCAGCACCACCATTAAAAGCAGGGAAGGGCTCCACAGGCAAACAAATTAGAGACAACATCGGGATTAAACCAAGTCAGGGGGCTGGAGCGGTGGCTCGGTGGTTACAGCGCTTGCCTGGCATGCATGGGTGCATGGGTTTGAACCCCAGCACCACATACACAAGGAAGTGTCAGAGCAACAAAAGCCACATGAAAAACTAAATAAAATTGATTCTCTCTTTCTCTCCCTCTTTCTCTCACTGTCCCTATCTCTTTAAAAATAAGAAAGAAAGAAAAAAAGAAAAACTGATTCTCTCATACCCTCTCTTTAAAAAAGGGGGGGGGAGAAAAAAGAAAAAAAATTTAAATCAAGGTTTTTCCTCTTTAGTTGACTTCTAAGGGGCACAGCGGTGGGGCTTCTGGAACAATCTGAGCAGACCGTTGGCCCTGGCCACCATCACAGGGTGAAGAGAGGAGTGGCAGGGAGCCTGCGGGCATTTGGCTGGGGGCCAGCTCTCGGCAGCTGTAATGCGTAGGGCGAAGGTGGAGCAGAGAGGACAGGGATCGGTCAGACAGCTGGATCTCGTGACACACTGCTCCCTGACTCCTTTACCAATGAACTCCATGTAGCACCTAAGGCTCAGGCTGGAATGCCTTCATTAGGGCAAGGTTACCTGCGCTGGGTGACTCTCAGGTGACCTCTCAACCACCAGCTCCAGCAGGCAGCTCTGCCTTCTGCACCTGCAACTAGGTGTGAAATTCCAGCCCCACTTCAGGCTGTGGGTCTCATATAACCTCCAGGCTGTGAGAAGCCTCAGGATGGAAGAAACCATATTTCAAAGTGAAAACTGAAAATAAATGAGTTCATATTTATACAGCAATGGAAATAAACAAATATGTTTGATTTGGAGATTTGGAAGGATTCTTGTGTTTTGGGTCTCAAATATTACGGCAAGCAAAAATATAACAGGGAGTACAATGTGAAACCTGGATGGAGGGGACATTTTCAGTTTCCAGAGACACTCTGCCCTTCCCCTGGGATCGATCTGCTTCAGGTACACCCAGACCCCACCCACACCCACTTATCTCTAAGAAGCCTGGCTGAGCCATCACCAAAGTTTCTTATCACATCCCTGGAAAGGATCAATTACACCCAGGTCAGTTACAACCCATGCTGCATAAATTACTGAGCAGGCGCTAGTGAGGGTGTGGGGGGTTAAATAATCTTCCACAATTTCCTGAAGTTTTATTGTCTTCCTTTTATCAAATTAAAACACTGAGCTTCAATGCAGTTGAAATTCTTGCCCAAGGTCACACAGCTAGTAAAGTGACAGGAGTCAGATTTCCAACACTAGAGTTGGCACAGATGATAATTAGGCAAGGTGCCTTTAAGAAACAAAGTTGTTCCCAAGCCAAGATGGTAAGAGGAGGACAGCGTGAAGGAACATGCTATGAACAGACCATTTCACAGCGATAGTGGTAAAAAGGACTTGCAAGTTCTACTTCGTATATTTCTGTGATATTTTATTTGGTGCGTAGTAACTAATGTTTCTTTTTTTTTTTTTTAGAGAGAGAGAAAGACAGAGAGAGAGATAGAGACAGAGAGAATCAATTTTTATTGAGTTTTTCACGTGGCTTTCGTTGCTCCGACACTTAGTTGTGTACGTGGGTGCTGGGGTTTGAACTTGTGTACTTGCGCATGCCAAGCAAGCACTGTAACCACCGAGCCACCGCTCCAGCCCACTAATTTTGTTTCTTAATGTCTGTTACCCAACATCAGAAGGTGGCTCTTTAGATGCCAACCCCAGATGACTTCCCGTCTGATTCCCACATCCTCCCTCTACGTTCTGATGATGTGGCTTCCTGTTGAGCTGGTCAGTAGAGAGGGAGGACGCTGGCCAAGCTGACACCTCTCTGTCATTCACCTGATTTCCAATTCTCATAATAAATGAATGTGCCCCCATCCCCAACCCTTGTGAGCGTCTAGAAAACTGAAAAGAACATTATACAAGTTGAAGTAGGGGGTAAAAACCGCCTCTTTTGGCCTCAGGTCACGCTTGGCTGAGTGCAGAGCCTGATTGTCTCAGTCAATGCTTGACCCACTTTGAACTGACTTAAGAATAAAATAATAATAAATAATAAATAAATAAATAATAAAATAAATCCACTTTGAACTGACTTAAGAATAGAATAATAAATAATAAATAAATAATAAAATAAATCCACTTTGAACTGACTTAGAATAAAAATTGGAGCTGAAAGTAGCGCTGAGGGCAAGACACTTGCCTATTATGTGCAAGGCCCTGGGTTCAGTCCTCAGCAACACACACACACACACACACACACACACACACACACATAAATTGGGGTCAGTTTTATAAAAATCAATGTCATTGAAGAATCCAAAGACAGATGGCTGGTTTTTGGGCATGGCTGGGTCCTGCTGTTCAAATAATGTCACTGAGCCTTTGTCTGCCTCTTCTCACATCTTTTTTTGCCCTGACCTTGCTCTTAGGCAGGTTCTGTGCACGCTGTGGTCCTGGCAGCTCTGGGGTTTGACCCTCAAGCTTGGAAACCCAGCAGAAAGCGCGGCTTCCCCAAGAGTTCCAGTAGAAGGCCCGGAACGGAATCTCATTGGCTGGGCTTCAATCACATGGCTGTGCCTGAACCAATCGCTGCAGCCAGCAGGATGGAACGTGCTGATGGATCTGCCCAGCCACAGCGCATCAGCTCCGCGCTACTGCAGAGCGGCAGTGACAGATGAACCCCGTGGGGTCCCAGAAGCATGGCAGTGGCGAGCAGCGATTGCCTAACGTGGAAACAGGCACTGTTTGCCCCCAAAAGGAAAATGGGGCTGGACACAGATGCCCAGCGCTAGATCCATGACCCAGAAATCGGATGGGATGGTGGGAGGAACAGATTTCAGAGACAGAGGGCCCAGAGGGAGAGTTAGTCCGTACGAAGAAACCTCTGCCACCCTGGGTAGGCAGCACAAGGCACCACTACGCCTGGCACTTGGAGCGAAGGGAAGGGCGGATTCAGAACAGCTGGACATCACGTGACCATTGCCAGGTGACACCAGCGGCAAGGGACCCCACAGCACATCTTTCTGGATCCAGCGTGGTCTGCACACCCGGGGAGGGGGCGTGCCACCTCTCCCTTCCTGCACTGACGGCAAGGTTAAGGAGTCACATCCTGCTCATTGCCCACGTGAGGCATGCCAGCTCGGGTCAGCTGCCTGGAGGTCAATTGCATCCACAGGAACTGATGAGATCCAGTCTCAGGAGACCAGGGACCAGACCTTGGACGCGGGCAGGTCCTGCCCCTGTGGAAGGCCCCTTGGCAGACATCCAGCAGGCCTACCCTGGCCACACCCTGCCCCTGCTTCCCGGCCTTCCTTACAAAGCCAAGATCCCAGAGAGCAAAGAGGACCCAGGTGAAGGGCAGGCTCAACTAGAGGGCACCATTCTTTTTTTTTTTTTTTTAGAAGTATATAGAGATACAGTTGAGGGGAAAACATTATCAAAACAGTAGCAATCAATGTATATAAACTTTGTTATCCAGGGGTAATGCCAAAGCAAAGATTAAACCACCTTGGGTTTCACCTGTTGCAGTTTCCCCCAGAAGAACTCATGCGTTAAATGGGTAGTTCGTGGAGGAATGACATCAGCTTATACCCTCCCACCCTGCCCATCCTCCTCCCTACACCTCCAAGTATCCTAGAGAGCTATCCCCCTATTACTCTGAAAGTCATTCAATTTGTAGTTTTGTTAGGTTAGCCGTCTGCCCTACTGCTTCCCCATATATGCCAGCATCCACAGATGAGAGAAACCATTTGGTAAATGGCACCATTCTTGAGATGGTTGTGTACATGACTGCACACCAGGACAAGCCAAGTGGCAGGGCACCGATGAGATGCTCATGAATCAGTAACAGCTAATACACTTGTTGTGACTCCAAGGGACTGAATGAGGCCTCAGGTGCTAAGCACCTGTGGACAGGGTTGGGTTGTTTTCCTTTGGCTGGGTTTTGTCCCTGGCTGCTAGGAATGTTTTTCTTACTGCTTGCAGATGTACTCAAAGCACACACTAACTTCTTCCCGCTGATCCTGACACCCAAAAGTTTCACTCTGAGACATGACTATGGCAGTGTTTCTCAAAGTGGGGTTCCCTGGCCACCTACATCAGACATCAGACTCATGAAGGTGTTTGTTAACTGTGTAGACTTTTAGATCCCAGACCTGCCAGATCTCCATCTCTGGATCTGAGGCAGAGAAATCTGCATCTCAAAAAGTTGAGCGAGGGCTGGAAGGGGGGTTCTGATGGGTCCCAAGGCTCACCAGCCACTCAGGTCATATAAGTGCTCACCAGTCTCCTGGCCCGAACAGGAAAGTCCTGATTCATTAGGCCCTGCCCCTTCTGGCCCTTCTATCAGGCAATTCAAAGTCTCCAGGCTCACAAGTTACTGATTAACCCTCGGTTTCGAATAAAGAAATAATAATAACTGACGGGACTCTGAAAGGCAGGAAAGAAGCTAGGCAGCCCTGGGAGAAAGGGAGAGACAGCTGCTGGCGCGGGCAACCGGGAGGAACAAACAGGAGGCCAAGGCATCTGGCACAGGGTCGAGATCCATCCAAGACTCAGAGACACTGGCTGACACCACCTTTCGATGCCCAGGTGCAGAGCAGCCGCCTCCCACCAGCTCTGTGCCCATGATGTCCTGCACCGAGGCCAGGCTGCAGCCGCCACCCATCTCGGCAGGAGCTGCCACCACCACCACTGTCACTTCAGGGTTCGTTGGGCACCACCGTGACTCCACAGAGGGTACCCCGGAGTGCCTGGTGTGCCGGGAGCCCTACACCTGTGCCCGGTGCCCCAAGGTGCTGAGCTGCCAGCACACCTTCTGCGCCGTTTGCCTGAAGCTGCTGCTGTGCGTGCAGGAGAACAGCTGGTCCATCACCTGCCCTCTGTGCCGAAAGGTCACCACCGTCCCCGGGGGGCTCATCTGCAGCCTGCGTGACCAGGAGGTGGTGGTGGGGCGGTTGGCCAGGCCGTGCCTGGAAGTGCAGCTCTGTCCTCAGGGGCTGGTGGGTTCTGCCACTTCGGAGGCTGGGCATGCCAGCCTGGCAGGCGAGGAGCAGGACGCGGTGAGTGCCAACCGTGTGGCAGCCCAACGCCTGGCAGTGCACCTGCTCCTGCTGGTCCTGCTCATCGTCCTCATCTTGCCATTCATCTACCCAGGCGTCATCCGGTGGGTGCTGGTCTTCATTATCACCCTGGCCTTGCTGATGTCCACCCTGTTCTGCTGTTACCCCCACAGCCAGGATAGCCACTGGCCTTGCCCTAGGATTCTCTTCTGCAGAGAACAGAAACATAGCCAGATTGCTTCCATCGCCTGAGAGCCCTGGGTCCTGGCAGCCTGGACAGCCCCTCTGCCTGTTGGGCCCAATGACTTCCACAGCCAACAGGGTAAGGGGCTGTGAACTAGCGTGACTCCCTCGGAGATTACTGCCAGCTGGACGTGCACGTCAAAGCCAGGATGGCCATCTGGGGTCAGGAACTGCGCTTGGACAGTAGGGTCGCACCTGCCCTTGGTACAGCACAGCTAAACTGTCAACAGGGTGGTGACGAGGCACAAGCTACCCATACGCTACAAAAGGGGGCTTCCTGTTCCTCTCGTTCTAGTGCCCCTGGTTTGTCTGTATATAATTCAATGAAGGTCCTGCAATATTGACCTCATTGTGGAATGAGTAGAACCAGGACTCCCTCTCTTTTGCAATTGATGCAGCTGGTTTTATTTTCTAGGTTTGGTTTGGTTGGTGCTTCTTGTTGGGGGCAGTCAGGACACATTTCTGACTGTTATGTATTTCGCTGCTGGGAAGCGAGAGCCCCTTGGGAAACCCTCCCATCTCCCTCCAATGTCACACCCCGAGCCCATCCTCGATCACCAGATATTCTATCGTTGGGGTCCCCACTGAGTTGGCCCCAGGGTGTGGGGGAGAGAGGATGCAAGGAGGGATGGTGCTTCTGCTGCTGCAGGGGGCTCCCATATTTAGCAGACAAGATTTGGGGAGGCGTGGAGAGGGTTTGGGACTGGGGGCGGCGCTCAGTATCACTAAAGAGATTCCCAGCTCCGAGTGGTCAGAGAATCTTGGGGCTACAGGATGCCCACGCTGCCCATCTGATGCGCAGTGCCACACTGCAGAACCCGATCTTTATGGATGGTGCTTTGTTCGTTATTCCATCTTATGTGCTGTTTGAGCTTTGTCATAAAGATAAGAGGCTCATAAACGCAACAGTTCTCACCAATCACCCCAGCCTTTCCGCCTCACCCCGAGAGCCACCATGTCTTCTCTTGTGACCACTTCTGCTGCTTCACAGAGGGGAGACACCTGCGGGAGGGAAGGACCTTCCATGGGTGCGGGAGTCAGGGCTCAGCCAGGGCTGGATGAGGAGCACAGGGCAGCAGGCAGTGAGAGGTGACTTGTTATTTCCTTCCAAAGGCCACATCGTGGGGGACAGACGTGAAAACTCAGAGGGGCTCTCCAGGCACTGTGTAGTGTCCTTCCCTGACCCTTCCCACCTGGAAGTTACCAGCTGGGCACAGTTCACGGTGTCAGAAGGGGGGACTTGAATCTGGCACCGTGGCTGTGTGCTGTCCAGCAAGATCTTTTGCCTCTCTGAGCTTCCTTTTCCCCAAACTGAGCCAGTTGGCCTGAATTGTTATCAAAAATTCTGGACGCCCTAAGAGCTGAGCACACCACTAAGCCCCAGAACAACAGACAGGGGTCTGCGTCCACGAAGACAAATCTATACATAGCAGGTAAGTTGCTGTCCTTTGATTCTTCAAATTTTTAAAATTTTTATTGCAAGGTACTGTCCAGGCAACTCCAGGTGCTGAAGAAGTGTGGGGGCCCAGATGGACCCATGCTTGTAAGCCAGGCCACGTGGGCTGAGATTGCCCTGTCTCCCAGGGATAAGTAGATGAGAAGACCATCTCCCGAGCGGGGCCTTGGGCATGTGTGCTCTGGGATGGCTGCCAACCAGGCAGGGAAGGAACGTTCTCCCCACTCACTCCCCCACCCCCATGCTCTCTAGTTCTTGGATCTTTTCACCAAGACGAAGTCCTCCAGCAAGATTTCTGTTGCCGATAACTACACCATTACTATTGTGATAATGCTGGTAGATGTTCACACGATGCTTACCAGGCCAGGCCTGGCTCTAACCGCTTTATATGCAGAGTCAAGTTGAATCTTCACAATAAGCTAATGAAGTAGAGGCCATTATTATCCCACTGACACAGACTGAGGATCAGAGAGGGGAGTTCTCCTCCCTAAGGTTGCACAGTCGGTCGATAGCAGAGCTCCTTCAGAAATGAAACCAGGGCTCTTTCTGCCTGCTCCAGTAGCCATCTTTGCAAGCAGTTTCCAAACAACCAAGAACCTGGACCCCATTTGAGGGCCTGGGAGGATTCCATGGAGAACTCAGGAGCCTCCAAACTCCAGTGGTCAGGTGCTCAGAGAGGCCAGAGAATTCCAGAACCTGTTGTCTGTCCAAAAGAAAAGGAAGGAGACTGAGTAAAAGGGGGATGGCCCTGCTATACACATTTACAACAGGCACTGTCCTGCCCCCTTCCCCGGCTTCTCCGGCAGGGAGCCATGCTGGACGAGACCCCACCCGCCCCGTCTTTGCCCCTGAGGAAATTGCTTTACTGCTCTGTACCTCACCTTGGGAGGATCAGAAGAGCCCCCAGAATAGCAAATCTCCTGCCATCCTTCCTCGCTCATGGCAGGTCCCCAACCCATGTGTCCTTTGTTCCCCTGGGCAGATATGTCTGTCCCCACCCACTTCAAAGCCCAGTTGGTCCCAAACATTTTTTTTTCTTTATGAAGAAAGAGGGACAGTGAGGAAGAGAGAGAGAAAGAGAGAATCAATTTTATGTAGTTTTTCACGTGGCTTTCGTTGCTCCAACACTTCGCTGTGTCCGTAGTGCTGGGGTTCAAACCCGCATCCTCGTGCATGCCAGGCAAGTGCTGCAAGCTGAGCCATCTTGTGGCCGCTGGTGCCAGGGTTCCTCCCCGGAGGTCAGTGCCCACCCAGGCTGCCCTGAGGGGAGCAGAGGAAGTGGGCAGTGCTGCAAGAGGATGTGAGGAAGAAAGCAGGGACCAGCCTGGACTTCCTGCCGAGCTCTGCCCGTGCCAGGAGGAAGGTGCAGAACTCAGAGCCTCATCTGCCCATCTAGAAAGTAGGGGAGCATGGCAGTCACCTCCCGGGGCCTCCAGGAGGACTGGAGCTACTGCTGGATGAGAACCAGTGTCCTGGCTGAGGCACTGTGTTTATCACTGGTCATTGGCCCCAGGGGATGGTTTCTTGGGACAGTTCGGTGTGACCCGCAGCAGAGCCCAGCCTTGGTGGTGGGTGAAGAGGCCAACTGTCCAGGGTGGGTCAACATGGTGGACACGTTTCTGCTCAGGTCCTCGGGGAGGAATTGAGGGCCATGGGCGACCAACTCTAGAGCTTCCTAGCCTATGGGGTGCTTGCGGCAGAGGGTGTAGGCACCCACCTGCCCAATCCGCCACAGCCACTTCCTCCCCTCGCTCCTGGCTCTGGTTCCTCGTTGGAACCTCTTTTCAAATGGCTGGAGGAAGTGTTTCAGCCTTTGCTAGAACAATTCATTCTGTAAAGCAGAGCCTTACCAGGAATGAAGGACTTCCTGCATTTTCTCGAGCTCTGGGGACCGGCATAGAGCACATTAAAAAGAAATCAGATGTGAGCCCTTCAAACTGCCTGGAGCTGTTCTTAGAACTTTATGTTCTTGTCTGAGTAACTTGAAACCACTTTTATCAAAGAGAGGAGTATCTATGGGTTAGTGGAGAACTCTCAGAAGACTTCAAAACACCACACAATGCACATCCTGAACCCAGCCCTTCATTTCTTCAACACGGCGGATCCATCGAGGGGCTGCTCTGTGCCAGGTGCTACTGATATATGCTGAGCACCTATTACAGGTTGAAGTGGGTCTGCCCCCAAATGCCAGGTTGGAGTCCTATCTCCCACCCCATCCCTGAAGGCAATCTTATGTAGAGACAGGTGATCAAGTTAAAATGAGGCCATTGACCCTGGGGTGTGTTGGCACACGCCTGTAATCTCAGTGACTCAGGAGCCTGAGGCAGGAGGATCACATGCTCAAAGCCAACCTCAGCAACTTAGCGAGGCCCTGAGCAACTTGGTGAGAACCTGTCTCAAAATAAAAAGTAAAAAAGACTGGGGATGCATTAGGAGCATAATATAAGAATTAAAGAAGACTTAAAGTGTGTGATAAACCCCGTGTGATGTAAAACTGCTGTCGGGCAGAATAGCCTGATCCTCTGTGATGCTGAAGGGTGCCTAACCCGTGGTGATGCAGACTGTCCTTCAAGATCAAAGAAAAAGCCTGTGAGGGGCCGGGGAGCCTGACCCTAAGCTGAGAGAGAGCACCAATAAGATAATAAGCAGACAAGGACAGAATCAAGAAAAAAGACGGACGGCAGGGACACTTCTCCAGCCAGCGAGAGATGGAGACCAGGACCCAGCAGAGAACCGGAGTCTCGCACCCATGGGAGACTGCGCAGCCCCCTACGAGCAGGGGGATGCAGTGTTAGGATACAGATGTGTGCTTCCTGGTGGGGAGACAAGGGCATTGAAAGGGCAACAATCTATCTGTGATTATTGCATCGCAGTGGATGTGGCTCAGAGGTTAAGTGCCCCTGGATTCAATCCCTAGTATCAAAAATAAAAATAAAGACACTGGAGCAGTGGCTCAGTGGTTGGAGCGCTTGCCTGGCATGCGTGAGGACCCAGGTTCAAACCCCAGCACCACATACACAACTAAGTGTCGGAGCAACAAAGGCCAGATGGAAAAATAAATAAAGTTGATTCTCTCTTTCTCTCTCTCCCTCACTCTCTCTCTAAAACAAATGAAAAATAAATAAAATGAAATCATTAGTATAGGCTCTAAAGCAATATAAAAGGTGTTCTTATAAAACAGGGAAATTCGGGCACAGACGGACCTGTGTAGAGGGCAACGGAGAGAAGACCCTCAAGGGAGAATGTCCTGGAAAGATGAAGCCAGAGATGGGAGTGATAAGCCTAGGAATGACAGGAAGTACCAGCCACCACCAGAAGACAGGAGAGGGGCCGGGAGCAGAGTCCCCCTCACTGCCCTCAGCAAGAGCTGACAACCTAGTGACACCTTCTAGACAATGTGAGGCCACACATTTCTGTTGTTAAAGCCTCTCAGGCTGTGTCACCTTGCTACAGGAGCCCTGGGAAACCAAGACAGCGCCAGCCTGTGCCCGAGTTTGCACTGTGCCCATTAAGAGGGGCGACCTTGCAGGCTCAGTGGTGCGTGCATTCCTGTAATCCCAGTGGCTCGGGAGGCTGAGGCAAGAGGATCCCAAGTTCAAAGCCAGCTTCGCAACTTAGTGAGGCCCTAAGCAACTTAGCGAGGCTCTGTCTCAAAATAAAACATAACAAAGTGCTGGGGATGTGGCTCAGTGGTTAAGCACTCCAGGGTTCAAATCCTGGTACCAACGGCTTGCCCACAGCCGTAGATTAGTTGAATGGCAACACCAGGCTTAACATCAAGTCCGATTGACTCTCCAGACAAGGGCCTACTTCCTTCTTCCAGTTTGTGCATGGGAAATTGAGGCCTGTGCTCACCCCCCACAAATGCCCAATAACTCGTAGATGGAGTCGGAACCGGAGCCTCCGGTTTCTAAATTATCTTTAGTCTTTGCAGCAAACCATAGGAGAATTGCTGAATTATTATCCCCACTTCACAGATTAAAGAGTTCAAACCCAGGGCGTCATGGCATATGCCCCAAGTGGGGAGAGTAGGTGAGAAAACTGAATGACTGACTCCCAAGCCACGTCTGCACTTCCCACCTGGCTTCTGGGCAGCCTGTCTGCTTTGAGAAGCAACCAAGCTTATCTATCAGGACTCTTGAGTTCCACAAGGAATCCTACACCGGGAGGCAGCCAGGAGGGAAGCTGAGAAAGAAGCCTCAGGTTCTGATTTTCAAATTGCCAGTCAAGGGGAGGCCATTCCTGTCCCATCTTCCATGAGATCGCCTGCCATACCCTTTAATATATAGCTCTCTTTAAATAAAATAGAATGCTGAAACAACAGACAACTTAGCATTAGTATATAATAATACAGCTTCTTGTGTGTATGTGGTACTGGAGATTGAACTCAGGGTGCAATAATACTGGGCTATATCCCCAGTCCTTTTCTTTTTCTTTTTTTATTTTTTAAACTTATTTTGAGACAGGGTCTCACTAAGTTGCTCAGGCTGGCCTCGAATTTGTGATCCTCCTGCCTCAGCCTCCCAAATCCCTGGGATTACAGGCATGTGCCACCATGCCAGGCAATAATACAGTGCTCATTAAATAAGCTATCCCCAAGAATTCCAGTGGATATCTGCCCATCCCTTCCTACCCTGACCCCTGGGGCTCTGTTGAAGGTAAGACAAGAGAGCTGGGAGGCCAGGCATGGGTATGTGAATCCCTAGGGAAGGCCTGAGAAAGGGGCTGGGGCAGCCCCAGCAAGGCTCAGGAAGGATGTGGGGATCAGCAGGGTCTTGAAGCAAGGGTCTGCGTAGCCAGCCAGGCAGAACGGGAGAACGAGGCATGGCTGCAGCATGAACAGAGGCGAAAATAAACAGAATGATCTGGGACAGAGGGTGGCCCTGCCGGGAAGGATTTGTCAGGGGGAGCAGGGCTCGATTGTGGGAGGCCCTGAATGCCAGTAGGTGTGGCTGGCCACCGTGCGTGTGGAGTTAGCTCCCTTGCAGCCTGCAACAGCAAACCTTTGCTGGCAAACCCTGAGTCCATGCATCCAAAACACACATCCACTGGCGGTGGGAGGGGTCCAGCACAGAAAGTCCGTGAGCTGCTGCCCTGCCTCGGACGCCAGACTAACTCTCTCGGTCTTTGTTTCTGGACTCTGGTCTCCATCACCATCCATCCTGTTACAAGGATGCAGGACAGTACAAGCCACACTGATGCTGATGTTCATTCATCCACTCATTGAATATTTATTGAGCACCTACTATACACCACATATTGGTGTATAATAATAATTCCTAGGAGTAAAGACCCTTGGTCCCATTGAGTTCACATGCGATCCAGAGATGGGATCTCAGCAAACGGGTTTCTGAGAAGTATTTTACCCTAACCATGGGAGCAATTCATGGGAGAGCCCCCCTTTTCTCTCTTCTTTCCTGCTTCTGAACACAACCGCTGAAGGACCTGAGGCTGAGAGCCGAGGGAGCCACCTTGGGCCACAGCATGAGCCAACCAGTCGTGCTGAGGAAAGGTGGGAAGAGCTTCGGTCCTTCCTGACTTCCCCGGGCTGTTGACTAACTCCAGGGCCAGTCACCTCTGGGGTTTATGTTCTGACAACCATGGGTGTCACTGTCATTTAGGCCTCTGTGTTGCTCAGCCTGCCAGACAGAGCAACTGACCTTCCTACTGGGAGCATCCATCCTAATGGCTAGTAGGAGAAACCAGGCTGGCTGGAGGGCCACCAGTGCAGCTGGTGACCGTCTCCCTCTCAAGGGAGGATTTCCCTCCAAGGGAGCCAACCCAGAGGGACTCGAGAATGTTCCACCTTCCGTATACCATTTTTACTTTTGGTTTATTTTTCCCTTTTATTTGTAATTTTCTTTTTTCAAATCCTCCCACTTTTCTTTGCATAATGTTTTCAAAGGAGGTACATCCTTTCCATAAACAGAAAACCAGGATCATTTCTATTATGGAAAGCACTCAGAATACATAAGACGAAAGCAATGCTGAAAATAAATAACATTAATAGGAGGTGGGACCCTTTAACCCAAGGCTCTGTCCCAGGCTGCACACGTACCGCGGGGAAATCAGGGTGAAGGACATGATCCTCGGACAAGCACTCACGGGATTGTCTTTGCAACTTTCCTGTCCATCAAAAATCCTTCCCAAACAGGAAATCAACTCAGTGAATAAATAACATAACGAAGTCTCTCTTTCAGATGGCTGAAGGCTCAGGCTTAAGACCAGTTTTCCTTTCATTAAAAGATCAGCAAAGATTTGCTAGCATCCAACTGTGTTCTCGATGGAATGAGGATGGAAGGAAAGAACTTCTCACCGTGTGCTTCGTGGTCATTTGGCGCACATGCATGCACCAGGTAAAAGTACCGCTATACCACGGTGGTGACACGGGTCTCACACTTTACCAAATATCAGCTCGGGGACAGGCGCAAGGTGCTCTTAGATAAGAAGCAGGTGGAAGCCATCTTCCACGCCTCTGTGTAGAGATAAGGCAGCCCAGAGGAACATCAGGGGAAATATTAATCCGACGGCTTTGACTCCAAACCTCTGCCACCTGGCTCTGCCAATTCCAGGCGATGGTTCCATTAACAAAAACTTGTTCTGTTCTTTGGGTCAAAGCTGCCTTAGATACACAAACTAGAGAGTGCTCAGCAGTGTGACATCCTGGTGACCACACAACCATCCGCAATACCCTCCACCTGGCCTCCCTGTACTGAAATGCCCAGTCCCTTCCCGTGGGAGCCCTGTTTATTTCTGAGTGTGATGAGGGAAGAAGGAACCTTAAATGGCCTTCAGGGCCACTCAATCCCAAGTTCAGCACAAGCGCACGTGAGGATATTCTTTGTGAAGGGAATGTGGGGCTGCCTTAGGTCACCACAAATTTAGTTCTAATTAGCAAATATTCAGGTCAGCCCAAGCCCCACGTAGGTCCCAGAAGAACAGACATCAGCGGACACGGTAAGCAAGCTTCTTCCCTTGGTAACACATGATTGGCACCTTGCCGTCTCTGAAGTTGCATTGATGTTTAGGTCTGCGGAAGACAGGACTGCAGAATCAGCCCGGCCTGGGTCCCAGCCCCCCCTCAGTGATCCTGGTATTTTATTTAACCTCTCACACCTCAGTTCCTTCCTCTGAGAGCTGGAGCTAATAGCAGCAGGTATTGCATAGACTTAAGAGATGTAAAGAGGAGAGGTCCCTAAACAGTACATGTGGTTCTTTCTATAACTTCTGGAAAAAACTAAACTCAATAATTTAGTTGGTCCAAACCTGATGGATCATCAGAGTCTCTAGTAGTGCTTGTTTAAAAAAAAAACACACACACACAAATTCCTAGGCCTCCACACTTCTAAGAAATCCTACACAGGGTAGGTCTGGTGGAGCAGGACCCAGAAGCCTGCGACTCCATTATGCACCCTTATGGGCCTGTGTCACAGTAGGTCCCCAACAAACACAGGTCCCTTCCCCAGCCTGACTCCTAACCATCTGCCTTTGTCCACTCTTGTCTCTTTATCCTCCCCAAGGCAGCCAAAGAGATCCTTTTAAAAGGCGAGACTGTGTCATATCACTCCCCAAGCCCCTTCCAATTCTCCGTCCATAGCCCGCTCAAGGTTAGAAGAGGCCGTACATCAACAGTTCCCACTCCCGGGCACACAGTAGAGATACCTAGTGGGCATGTGACCAATCCCTATGCCTGGCCTGAGCCCAGACCAACAAATTCAGAATTTCTGAGGATGGGACCCAGTATAAAATATAGGACACCCAGTTATATTTGACTTTCAGAAACACAATGAATAATTTTTTTTAGTGTAAGTGTATCTTAAACAATTTTGGGACATGCTCATATTTAAAAAGTATTCGCGTATAACTGAAATTCAAATATAATACTGTGCCATATTTTTATTTGCTACACGCGGTGTCCCTGAGTCCAGACATCAGCAATTTTTAAAAAGCTCACCGCTATAGTTTGGATCATTTTGTTGTATTTTGTTTTAGTACCAGGAATTGAATACAGAGGTGCTTAACCACAACCCACATCCATGGTCCTTTTGTATATGTTTAGGAAAATATATAAAAAAAAAACCTCACTAAGTTTTGTTAGAAGTATATTTTACAGAGAATAATAGCAGCTTATTTTTATTGTGCTCCCAATGGCACTGTTCAAAGCAGACTCATTTTTTAAATTTTTTTCAAGAAAGAGGGACAGTGAGAGAGAGAGAGAATCATTTTTATTTAGTTTTTCATGTGGCTTTCATTGCTCCAACACTTCATTGTGTACGTGGTGCTGGGGTTCGAACCCAGGTACTCACAGATGCCGGGCAAGCACCATAACCACTGAGCCACCCACAACTCCAGTCCCTCAAAGCACATTCATTTAAATCCTCATGACAACTCTCAAAAGGTTGAGGGGGAAACTAAATTCTGCAATGTTCAATAACAAACTTAAACAAAACAAAAACCTCAAAGGCATACATCAAAAGGATTAAACATGCTTCCTCCACCTTTCCTACCTATAGCCTTGATTATGGGATCATGTGCAGCAGGGGTGTTGGGGTGAGGCGTAGGTGCCCAGCAATGGCTCTAACTGGATTCAATGCCCAAGGCCAAGTTAACTCAACACAGGCTCTCTAACAAATTAGACACAGGGCAAAGCCTTAGTGCAGAGAGGTGCCTGGTTCCACAAAACCAACCTGGCTATGAGGGCCACCAGATACTCAGCCTGGAAGGGCTGGCCAGAAGCCCTCGGCTGTCATCTACTTTGAGTTATTACTCCATCTTTTGCATGCGTGGTGCTGGGATTGAACTCTGGGGTTCTCTGCCACTGAGCTACATCCCAGCCCTACTATTATCATTATTAATTTATTTATTTAGAGACAGAGTCTCACTATATTGTCCAACTGGCCTGAACTTATGATCCTCCTGCCTCAGCCTCCCCAGTAGTACACCAGGACACCTGGCCTATTATTCAGTCTTAATAAGACCGGCAGGATCAGCGCTGACCCTCTGTGTCCCTGAAGTCTGCAGATGATTGATCATTTGGCCCTCACAGTAACTCTCTAGCTGTTCCTCTTGGTTCTGATTTGAAGCCTAGAGCATTCCACTAAGATGTGCGTCACAGGTTCCGGGCTGCAGTGCTGGTCTCTGACTCATCACCCACTCAAACCTTCCCCACTCACAGACCCAGACTGTCTTCACTGGGAGAAAGATCAACAGACTTTGAGGGCCCGATGATTCACATCCCTGATCTGGTACTCATTAGCTCTGTCTGAACCTGTGCCTTAGTTTCCCCTCCTGCAGAAAGGGTGTGATTAAAAGTGCACAAGGTTGCTAGGCAAACAAGTCCTTGTACCAAGTGCCCACCCAGCACAATCCCTGTGGGTGGAGGCAGTGGAAACCTCCAGGCCTGGGGCTTTTCAGTTCTAATGGGAGAGGCAGACCATAAACTGGCAAACAGGAAAATGGACAAAATAATGTCACAGAGGACAAATGGTGTGATTTAAATATACCAGGAGTGGAAAGGTGGCATGTGATTTCAACGCCCTTACAACTGTACCTGGCACACAGTAGGTACTCGGTAAATATTTGTTCAATGACAATGTGCTGATGATTCAGGGAAGGCTTAGAGGAATGGAAAGTCGGAAACAAACAGGGAGAAAAGGTCTGGGGAAACAGAGCCGCAGGGACAGGTGCAAAGTTGGTTTGTTCCCTGAGACTGGACCAAAGTTACAAAAACCAGAAAGGCGATCGCGGGTGCCTCCGGACTTTGGAACCCTCACAGCGCGGCGGACGCGGGTGGGAAGGCTGGTTCTTTTATTCACGTGGCGGAAGTTTGACGTTTTCCTTGCAGGCCGCTCTGGGGTGCTCCCCTCTGTCCCCAGGGCGCGCCCTTGAAGCGCCCCCTCCCGAGCCCGCCGTCCCGCTTCCTGCAGAGCGAGCGCGCAGCGACCCGACCGCGTGCGGCGGGCTGGCCCGTCACTTCCTGAGGCTGCACCCCTGTCGCCGCGGGTGGCGGCGGGGCGGGTGGGGCCCGGCCGTGGGCGAGACGAGCCTGGAAGGCCCGCGATCCCGACGCGCGCCCCCGCCGCCGATCCGGAGGCTGCGCAAGCGACGGGACGGGACCGGACGGGGACCTGGCCGCGCCGGGAGGCCGGGACCAGCGAGGGCGGGCCGAGGAGGAGCCGGGGAGGAGCCGAGCGGCCTTTGCCGTCGCTGCCACCGCCGCCACCGCCCCCCAGGTAAGCGACCGTAGCCGCCGCCCTCCCCGGCCCACCTGGACCCGGCCTTTGCCCTGCGCCCTCCTGGGCACCGGACCCGCAGCCCGCGGCCGCGCTCCCTGTCGCGCACAGCCCCGCGCGGACACTGCCTGCTTTCGAAGCCGGAAGTGCTCTTAGAAATCTTGCAGGGTGGCAGTTGGGGAAACTGAGGCCGGGCGGAACCCTCAGCGTGTCCTCTCTGACCCAGCTCCCCGCCGATCCCTTAGAGGTCACTTAACCGCTCCGTTGATGAAAGAGGGTGGCGGGTCTGGGCGGGAGAGGAAAGGGTCGTGCCCAAGGTCACAGTTGCTGGGCTTCCGCTGATTGCTCGGCCCCCTCGGTGCACGGGCGAGGAAGACCTCGGGCGCAGCCCCCGGCCCTCCGCAGACTAAACCGAGAATTCCAAAGGGGTCCGGGAAGCCGGGAGAAAAGCCCAGGTCCCGGACTCACAGGGGGCGTGGCTTCTCGACCCACCGCGGGCGGGAAGAGGAGGGGAAAAGACGGCTACTGACTTTGCATCGGATTTTACAGCTGGGTAAACTGAGTCAGGGAAAGAGCCAGCGATTTCCCCAGGACCACATGGTCTGGGACTGACTTTGCATCGGATTTTACAGCTTTGTAAACTGAGTCAGGGAACGAGGAAGCGATTTCCCCAGGACCACATGGTCTGGGACTGACTTTGCATCGGATTTTACAGCTGGGTAAACTGAGTCAGGGAACGAGGAAGCGATTTCCCCAGGACCACATGGTCTGGGACTGACTTTGCATTGGATTTTACAGCTTTGTAAACTGAGTCAGGGAAAGAGTCAGCGATTTCCCCAGGACCACATGGTCTGGGACTGACTTTGCATCGGATTTTACAGCTGGGTAAACTGAGTCAGGGAAAGAGCAAGCGATTTCCCCAGGACCACATGGTCTGGGAGTGACTTTGCATCGGATTTTACAGCTGGGTAAACTGAGTCAGGGAAACAGGAAGTGATTTCCCCAGGATTACATGGTCTGGGGATGAGAACCCGGGTTACCTGCTCCAGTACCTGACCCATGGTCATTTACTCATTCACCAGACATTAACTGAGCACCTACTGTATATCAGTTTGTGCACTGCTTAGGCACTGAGCAAACAGCAGGGAACAACGAGATGAGTATACTCTAGAGGATGACATCAAACACCACCCTTCAGTCTGGCGAGGAAGGCTGGGCAAAGACCTTGGGAACCTTCCCAAACAAAGAGTGTTAGGTGAAGAGGGCAGGAGATGGAACCTCCCTCAGGGGGTGATGTTAGAACAGCATCGAGCCCTCTGAGCCTTTGGCCTGCATGGGCCTCTTTTCCAGATGCTTCCACCAGCCAGGCATGGTGGCCCACATCTAATCCCAGCAACTCAGGAGGCTGAAGCAGGAGGCTCACAATTTCAAAGCCAGCCTCAGCAGTATAGCAAGACCCTCAGCAAGACCCTGTCTCAAAATAAAATATGAAAAATGCTAGGGATGTGGCTCAGTAATTAAGCACCCCTGGGTTCAATCACTGGTATAATCCCCCTCACCAAAATACACACACACACACACACACACACACACACACATATATATATATATATACCCACCCTGGGTTTCCTCACTCCCTGAGATTGGAGGGCCTGGTAGGTGAGTTAAGTGGTCCAAAGGGAATCTACACTAACCTCAGAGCCTGTGCCTGAAACCTGGTCTGCCACCTCCTAGCTGTGTGACCTTGGGTATCTTCCTCTACCTCTCTGGGTTTTCTTATCATACAGCAGGGATCATAATACCTCATAACACCAATGAGACTGTCAAAATGCTTACGGCTGATATGGGTACCAGCCACAAGCAAGGGTGTGTGTTATATTTCTCTCTTCCCTTCTTTCTTATATGGGGATTGAACCAAGGCACTGTGTATACTAAGCACTATGTATACTCTGCTCTGAGACACTTCTGGCCTGAGCAAGGGTATATGTCTTAGCATTTGTTTTGTTAAGTTTTTTGTCCTTGTTGTTTTGCACCAGGGATTAAACCCAGGGTGCTTAACCACCAATCCACATCTCCAGTCCTTTTTGGTTTTTGTTTATTTTTTTTATTTTGAGACAGGGCCTCGCTAAGTTGCTAAGGCTGTCTTTGAACTTGCGATCCTATTTTTTCGTCAAGCAATTGTATAGTTGTCCAGTTTGTCCAGCACCATTTGTTGAGCAGGCTGTCCTTCTTCCACACTATGCTTTTGCCCCTTTTATCAAATATCAGATGGTTAAAGATTTGAGGGTTTGTTTTGGTATCTTCCACATTCTGTTCCATTGGTCTTCATTTCTGTTATGGTACCAATACCACGCTGTTTTTCTTACGACAGCCCTGTAGTATAATTTCAGGTCAGGAATCGTGACACCTCCTGCTTCCTCTTTCTTGGTTAGTAATGTTTTGGCTGTTCTGGGTCTTCTGTTGTTCCAGACGAATTTGACTGAGCATTTCAGCTCTTACCACCCTGCCTCCTGCTGAGCTGCAGACCAGTGAGCTCTGCTCCTAGACCGGGATGGCTCCTGGACTGGGACTTCCTGGGTGGCCTGAGCAAGGTGCACCCTCTCTGACCCGCCTCAGGCTCCTCATTTTACAAATGCCTGTCTGCTAGACTGTCATGAGGATCTGAGGACTGAAGTCATCAGGGCACAAGACAGTGTCTGGTGCTCGGGGAACCTGTGGACTGTTAGGCCACGGTCCCTGGAGTGGTGGGGTCGCCATAGCTTGGCCTGGGCTTCCCATGGAGGTTAGAGTCTGGAGAATTTTTCTTAAGCCTGAAAACATCTCTCCCCGCATGGTACCAGGGGACTATAAAGGCAGGACCTTGGGCTGGCAGATATGGGACCTGAGGAATGTCATTAGGTGACTGATTATCAAGGCCTCTCATTGGTCCTGAGAGTTTTGTAAACACTGCTGTTATAAACTGCAGATGGCGGGGGAGGGGTGATTGCTGTCTGGACCGAGTTACAGCAGACAGCAGGGCCAACCCCCGGGTGGCTTCCGGTTAATTAGGGCGAAGATCAAGCTCCTGTAACAGAAAGCCCTGCACCCACGCCTGGCCGCCTCCAGCGCAGGTCAGAGCGCTTTATCAAGAGCCCTCCTGCCTGGCACACTGCCTACCTCCTCCTTTTGCACCTGCTTCCCAGAGAACACCTCACCAGACCTCCTCAGTCCTCAGATTTTAGCGCAACCCAGATTTGCTTTGCAAAAGAGAAGACCAGAGATTCCGCCAGGGTGGAATTATACACTCAATGCTGGGATTAACATCTGGCCCTATTCTGTACACCAGACTAAGACTTCCAGGAACGAGGTTAAGTTTGCTTAGTGGTTGCTCAGTAATGAAATCTGCCCTAGGGAGAATCTCTCCCCCCACCCACCTCTGTACAGGGGATCGAACCCAGAGGTGCTTCTTAACTGCTGACCAAATCTCCAGTCTGCCCGCTTGTGTTTCTTTCTTTCCTTCCTTTGTTCTTTCTTTTTTCTTTCTTTCTGTACTTATTTATTTATTTGAGCCAGGGACTCACTAAGTTGCTTAGGGCCTCTCCAAGTTGTTGAGCTGGCTTTGAACTTGTGATCCTCCTGCCTCAGCCTCCCAAACTGCTGGGATTACAGGTGTGTGCAACCATACCTGGTTTAGGGAGTACCTCTTGAGTAAACTGGGGACCTGTCTTTATTTAAAACTGTGTTGTCCTTCAGAAAAATGCCTTGAAGGTGGGGGCTCAGCGGTGGCTCAGCGGTTAGACCGCTTGCCTGATGAGTGAGGACCCGGGTTCAAACCCCAGCACCAGGTACACAGCGGAGTGTCAGAGAAACACAGAACACATGAAAGATAAATAAATAAAATTGATTCTCTATCACACACTCTCTCTCTCTCTCTCAAAAAAAAAATACCTTGGAGTCATTTCTCGGTTGTGATAGTAGACTTTTGTTCACTCATCCGTTCATCAGCACACAGGGGGTGAGCCCCTTCCGTGCCAGGCTCTGCCAGTGCTGGCTGGACACATCCAGGAAGGCACGTGAGCCCCTTAGGGAAGTAAGAAAGAACTTGAGGTTTGAAGTCGCACAGGCCTGGGGGTGCACCGTGGGACGGCCACCTGCCAGCTATGGGACTCCCACTTTGGTTAGGATCACTTTTCTCCCAGATAAAACGGGAGCAGAGGTCTCTCATTTGCTTGTTGAGAGCTGAAATGGGGTGGTGACAGTGGGCCCCACCTGAACATGGGGACCCTGACCAAGAGAACGGAAAGAGCTGAGGCCCAAGGGAGAGACCCCGTGTGGGCTGGAGGATCGAGTTCAGTTTGACTGAGGATGACCTGGAAGGCCAAGGAAGGAAAGACTGCACTGGGCTGGCTGAGAAAGGTGCATGAGCCAGGGGACAGCGGGGGCTGGCGAGAGTCCTCCAATTTGGTGGTTTTCAAACTGTGTTTGAAGTCATGGGGCCGCGTCAGGCGTGAACTTGACCACAGCAAAGTGCCATTCAGTCAAGGTGGCTCCTTGGGCTGAGACCCAGGCCCAGGTTCAAGCACCGCTTTTCTCATCTGGCGACCTTGACCGCATTTTCTCAAGACCTCTCTGTCCCCTCCTAAAACAGGGAAAGCAGCACCTGCCTCAAAAGATTGTTGGGAGGAAAGGAGGTGAAGGCTGCAAACTTTTGCTGTCAAAAGTTACCTTTTTGGGGCTGGAGCGGTGGCTCGGTGGTTACGGCGCTTGCCCAGCATGCACAAGTACATGGGTTCAAACCCCGGCAACCCACGTACACAACTAAGTGTCAGAGCAACTAAAGCCATGTGAAAGGCTCAATAAAAATTGATTCTCTCTCTGTCTGTCTCTCTCTCACTGTCCTTCTCTCTTTAAAAAAAAAATCACATACAAAAGTTACCTTTTTAAAAATTGTGATAGACTACATCCCATAAAGTTTACCATTGTAACAATTGTTCATGTACAATTCAGCAGCGTTAAGGCTATTCACATCGTTGTGGTTGAGGTCACTAGAATTCTTGACTTTTCAGATCTGAAACCCCATACCCTTTAAATAACAGCCCCATTTCCTCCTCCCCCGCCCCTGGAAACCACCTTCCTGCTTTCTGTCTCTAGGAATTTGATTAAATATCTGGACTCACTACAACAATGCAGTCTCTTTCATTTTCCAACTGGCTTATTTCATAATGTCTTCATTCGTATTATAACAGGTGAGAGGTCCCTGTCTTTTTCAAGGTTAAAGCTAGGCATGGTAGTGCAGGCCTATAATCCTAGAAGCTCAGGAGGCTGAGGCAGGAGGATCGCAAATTTAAGGCCAGACTCAGCAACTTAGTGAGGCTCTAAGCAACTGAGCAAGATGCTGACTCAAAAATAAAAAGGGCTGGAGTTGTGGCTCAGTAATTAAGTGCCCCTGGGTGATTCAAACCTCAGTTCTACCCAAAAAAAAAAAAATTAATAATAATAGTAAAGAAAGAAAAGGGGAAAAAAAGCTGATTTTTTAAATTTTTTAAAGTTGAATGACGTTTGATTGAATGCATGTGCTACATTTTTTTTTTTTTAATGCATTCACAGTGCATGGGCATCTGGGATGCCTACGCCTCTCTGCTCTGGCGTGAATGCTATCTTTTTGAACACCTGCTTTCAGTGCTTTTGAATGCAAATCCAGAAGTGGCACCGCTGGATGTCCCCTCTCATAATTGGTAGGTGGGATGCAGAGGGCTCCACACCGCACATCCAGTCTCCCCCAAGGTGAGAGAAGACCCCGGGGCTCTGCAGAGCTGTTTGGAAACTGCGGGCCCAACAAGCCGTTAACTATTTTACCATTTCCTCCTCCTTTCCCGGCCACTGTGCCTCTTGGATTATTTCTGTTTTCTCAGGTGGAAACCGCCGTTCATTCCCTGAATGTTTGCAAGCACCTGCTGGCCCTAAATAGGTGGGCAGAGATAATAAGCTATAAGCATAATCCAGTAAATGGTTCAGAGTGTCGGACTCTGACAGTGTCGCTGAAAGCTCAGTCCCTATCCCCAAGCCCAATCCAATAACGAGGACAAGGTTTTAAGAAAAAGGAAAAAAGAAGTTTTGTTGCCTTAGTAGCCCAGGAGAAGCCCAGGGGACACCTGTCCCAGAGGCTGCGATTCTTCTTATTTAGTTTTTGGACAGGGGGTTGTTGAAGGCTGCATCCCCGCCTTCTCTGGGAGTTGAAATTCACTTGTTAGTTGGGAGATGGTCGTTCCTGAGGACTTCCAGTGCCACCCCCAGTCTGAATGGCTTCTCTCTGCGGCGGGTGTGTGCTCAATCCTTTCCCCCACGCTTAGAGAGGGGAGAGATTAGGAGGGAGAGGAAGAAGAGGAAGAAACGCCCCTTTAAAAAATGAGTCCTGCGGCAGCCACAGGGCTGTATTCAAAGCATAGAGTGGGACCACTGCTACAGCAGGTGCCCGGACACAGCACAGCTGGGGGCGAGGGGCTGGGCCAGGAGGCTGGGGAGAGAGTGCAGGGGAGTTGCTGTGGGGCATGGATGCCCGGGGCCTCCTGGGGTCAAGGATTAGCAAGGGCACTGTGGCTGGAAGGGAAGGAAAAGGGCAGAGGGCAAGGGGCCCACCGTCTTGGTGAGGGGAGTCGTCCTTAGAGGGTTTGGCACAGAAGGGGGACGTGGCTGACTTGGCCCCTGATGTGACCTGAGGGCAGGGGACTGGCGAGGGGGCCCTGCTGTGACCCACATGAGACACGGGTGGCCTGTGCCAGGGCACCAGCCGGGGAGGAAGGGAGCCTGGGCGTTCACCCCCGTCCTGCCCTCCTGCCTGCCCTCCAGGCTGCTGGAGTGAGGGTGGGACTGCAGCTCTCCGGGGCCAGCATCTCTTCCCCCTTGCGTTCTGAATGCCCAAAACTCTCTGGGTTCTTCTGTGCCCAAACCATTTCCATGGAGACCTCCAGAGACACCTGGATGATTGATCTCTGGCTCCCACTCTGACTGCCAGATAGAGGCCTAGGCTGCTGGGGTTCTTCTCCCACAAGCTGGGCAGCAGACAGAAGCAGGTGAACTGGGCTGGCCTGGAAGCCTCCCTTCCGGAAGCATCTCGTGGTGTGTGTGTGTGAATGTGTGTGAGTGCAAGTGTGTGTGTGAGTGTTGGGTGTGGGTGTGAGTGCAAGCATGTGTATGAGTGTGTGAGTGTATATTCGTGTGTGCGAGTGTATGTGTGCTAGTGTGTATGAGTGTGTGTGAGTGTATATGAGTGTGTGTG
>PVKS010011308.1:0-57127 GCA_004027875.1 Aplodontia rufa
AAAACTGTGGTACATTTATACCATGGAATATTACACAGCAATTAGAAACAATGACCTTGCAGCCTTCGAGGGTAAATGGATGGTTATGGAAGAGATCATGATGAGTAAAATCAGCTTAACCCAGAGATCTAAGGGTCGATTGTCTCCACTCATCTGTGGAGGTGGGGACTAGACCCTGGACAATGAGAAAGTTGGTCTATTAGCATGAGTTAAATCCAGATAAGATGTAATGCTTTACAATCTAATACCTTTTTTTAGAGTTGTAAAGGGAAAGGGAAGGGAGGGATAAGGGAGGGTAATTGGGGGGGGCACTCCTGGGGATAATTGCAATATCCAGAATATTTACACATTCTATACACATTTTATATTATTTTGTTAAAATCTTGTAAGGTTGTTCAAAAATAAAATAAAAAAAAAAGAAAATTAAAATTCCTAAAACTTTTTGGAAGTGGAAAGAAAATAACTAGAAAACATTGACTGGAATTTCTTATACATTTTGCTATGAATAAAAGATTTGTTGCTGCAGATTAAAAAAAAAAGAAAAAAAAGAGAGAAGGACAATGAAAAAGAGAGAGAGAAAGGAGAGAGACAGAAAGGATCAATTTTTATTGAGTTTTTCACATGGCTTTTGTTGCTCCGACACTTGGTTGTGTACGTGGGTGCTGGGGTTTGAACCTGTGTATTAGTGCATGCCAGGCAAGCCGTAACCACTGAGGCACCCACCGCTCCAGCCTCCGCTATTTTATTTTTATATGTGAAGGTATCCATGATTTTGAAATCTTACTTGTTGTAATGTATTCCCTTAAATAAATTCACTTAAATCAAAATTTTAAAAAGCAAGCATATTCCTTGTAGATGTTACCTAGAAAATACACCACATAAAGTGATACAAACAGTCCATTAAAGAAAGTTTATGTTGTTAATTAGTATTGTAGTTATTTCCATTTTTTTAAAGGAGAGAGGGACACAGAGAGAGAGAGAATCAATTTTTGTTGTTTTTCATGTGGCTTTCATTGCTCTGACACTTAGTTGTGTACATGGTGCTGGAGTTTGAACCCATGTACTCACACATGCTGGGCAAGCGCCGTAACTGCTGAGCCACCGCTCCAGCCCTGGAGTGGTTCCATTCTTATCCTCAAATTCATAAACTTGCTCAGGGGAAATGGTATCTTTAGAACAAATTTTGGTGTGGAATATGGAAAATTTGAGTCTTCTTTTTGCATTTTTATTGTGTTCTTGTCAGAACATATGGACTTTTTATGCATAATGGAATAACTGAAAACTCAAGGTCTCAATGATTATATGACAAGAATGCTATTAGCAACTAGATCTGTTCTTGTCTTCAAACTCCCTCCATACAGGTTTAGTTGAAACAGTTATTTCTCTTCAGTTGTGGAAGTGACTGCACAGATACCACTAACACAAACACAAGTGCACCTCTTAACAAAAGTGCCCCACCCCTCAGCTATGGGAATTCTGGTGGATAAGAGTTCAAATAACAAACATTTAGGGAGGTAAATGCAAAAAGAGAGGGGGGAGAGGAGAGAGGGAAACTAACTCACAAGATACAGGCATATCAAATTTATAATTGTCTGTATCAAATATATTCTTAGGAAATGACTTAGTTGTTCACTTCACATTCCCCAAAATTCAGGGAAAAAAACATAAGCTCTGTTCTCTTTGGTTGCAGACCAAAAAGACTGGGTATTCTGTGGTAAAATCTGAAATTGTGTAGGGAAGATTGTGAATTTCTGATTAGCATGCCAATTTTCAGAGTGAATTAAAAAGATTTAAATGTTTCAGACTAAAATGTTTTCAAATATGTTGAAATTTATTTTTCAGCTATTCCAAGCATCTTAAAATGTTTAAAATTAGAAAAAAGTGATTTTCATCTGTGATTATCTCTTAGTTTGTAGATTTGTGGAGTTCGTTTCTACACACTTTTCAAGTAATATTACTTTTCCTTAGAATTGTATGATTCTGATTGCCTGTAAATTATCAGTCTCAGGAGTTCTATTTATCATTCTGTTTAGTGACCATAATAGTACCAAGATGATTTGGTAATATTAGTAGTATTTGTAATCATTGTGTTGGAAAAACTAGAGTGAATAATGTAGTTTGTGGTTTACAAAGAAGTTTAGAAATGTTGTGCAAAATGAAACCCAATATTCATTAATATTTAATTTTTATTTTCACTTAATTGAAAATCTTATATAAATGCAATATGGTTAATTAAAATAACTTTAATATTTAGAAATTTGTGGTAAAAATGAAACCTTTTGTTTGCTTTTAGTCTTTTTCTGTTATTAACTGTTTCTGTACAGTTGCAATCATAATACATATACATTTGATTTGTCATTATATAAAAATGCTATCCTATAATCTAGAGTAGACCCTTTATAAGAAGAGTCTCATGATTTTTAAGCATATTAAAAATAATTTCCACTAATCAACACTTACAAACCATAAAATAACACATGATTTGAGAACATGTCTTGTTTATCAATGTAGAAAAAATAATTTTTAAGGTTAATTCCTGCCTCTGGAAAAAAATGCAGACAAACAAGCTTTCTCACAAATCAATAAAGAAAAAGAAAATAAATGGTCACAACAGTTTTGGAAAGCGCTGTGGAAATATGTTACAACCCTTTAAACACTCACATTGCTTAGCCCAATAATTCCACTCCTGAGACACAATATCGAGAAAACAATCATTAAAAAGAAAACGGAGACAAAATATGTATTTTAGAATCTTCTTATACATAAAAAGTAGGAAGCAGTGTAAATGCTGAATACCGTGGAGATGATGAAATGACTCGTGGACCAATGCCTCAACTCAGTGTTACGCATGGATTTAAAGTGTTTACCAATGATTTATTTAAAATATTTCCATGCTTTCTCCTTGCATTGGTCTCCTCCATGATTTTAGTCAGATTATTTTGGCTCATGTTAACAAGATCTAGAAATATACAAGCTCTCTAATCCTCTGATTGTTAAATGACAGCCAAAGCCTTTAATCAAAACAACTCAAATTGTTTCTTCCTGAACTAGTCTACTGTGCAAAGGAGGAGAGGGGTAGGAACCCCAGGAGCTCATGACAGATCAATACTTGCTCCCCCAAACTTAAAGTCTGCTGTTTAACAGGAAAAGAGTCTAATGGATGCTAAGAGAAATAAATAGCTATGATTTTAGAAGAAAACTTGTGTAATATTGGAGTGCATTTGTCACATAGCAAATCTTAAAGAGAGACAAAAGAATAAAAGCAAATGAATTCATTAGAAAGGTTTAAAGCTAATCAATTTTTCATCTTACTGGCCACTTAGCAAAACTGTTATCATTATCAACATTTTGCAAGTAAAAATACTGAGGATTATTGGGCTGAATTAATTAATCAAAAGTCATAGATGTTTGTATTTGAAACCAGTTTTATCTGTAAATTTTATGTCCATTCTGTAGCTCTTATTACTTCCTCTCTGGGGGCAGCAGTAAATAGTAACAAAGTGTGATTAGTTTTCAACACATCTCACATAAGTTATCTTTTTTATTTTTAAATTAAGGCATTTTTCTAGCTCTTATTAAATGTGACCAGAAATATATATAAGTTTTAATGAAATTGTAAAATTTATTTGAAAATAATAGGTGTAGGGAATGATGTAGGGTCCCTCGAGAGTCTTTGGAAGATGGAAGATTTGTATAATGAAATAAATTATATAGCAGTCATAGGTCCTTGACTGGGTATATTGGCATCCTATAAATGCATAGCTGCAAATTGCTTCCCATCATCTGGAAGAGAAGCAATCAACAGAAATGCACACGAGAACCATTTTAAACTGCTGACAGGGAAACAAAACTAATGCACATTCCAGAAAAATTTGGAAATGTTCTTATCAACAGAATATTTTCTGTCTAAAAAATTCCAAATCGATATGGAGAACTCTAGTATTTTAAATATTGGATGTCTTATTTAGAATGACAGTAGAAACTGATTCTTAAATGGAGGTAAATCACATACAATGCATCTGGTTATGCATGTGCATATCTGGATGTACAGACACATAGGTAAAGCCTGAAGTGCATATTCCTCAGCAGAAGCCCACTAAGTTCAAAACTCAAAAGTGTTATTATAGTTTGGATGAAAGGTGTCCCCTCAAGCTCAATATGTGGGACAATGCAGAAAGGCTGAGAGGTGAAATGATTGAGGTACTAGAACTTTAACCCAGTCAGTGAATTAACCCTCCTATAGGGATTAACTGACTGGTAACTATAGGCTAGTAGGATGTGACTGGAGGAGGTGGGTCTTTGGGGGTGTTCCCTGAGGGTATACATTTTTTTTTTCTGGTCTGTGGAACTCTCTGCTTCCTGATCTTCATGTGAGCCACTTCCTTCCACCACACTGGTCTTCCATGATGTTCCACCTCACCTCAAGCCCCAGGAATGGAGCCGGCCTCCTATGGACTAAAACCTCTGAAACAGTGCAAATAAACAAGCACCGCATGGAGTGGCTGTCTGCACTGCCAGGCTGACCCACGGCAGAATGACAACTTGGTGCACCTTGGCTCACCTTCAGCATTGGTCCACCTCTGTTCCTCAGGCCTAATATAGCAAATTTAGATGCGAAATAAATTTATTTAAGGATAAAAGTTTACATAAGCACTAGGAGGAACAGAGAAACTCGCTGGGAAACCATGCAGTTGAGACCACCCACTGTTGCTCCCTGGTGTGTTGCTCTCTGCTACAAAGAGTCAATAGTGGATAACTTGTCATGAAGCCTTGCATGGATCAATGGGATCCTGACACTTAATGAAAGTCCTCCATTTCTTTACAGCATTCCTCTAACTCTGGATGTGCCCAACTCACCACTCTCCTGCTACTTCCTTCTAAGCCATGCTAGGAAGGAATCAAATTCTGTAAGTCAGTACTGGATATCTAAGGAAGGTTGGAGAGGCAAGGTTGGCTTTTACCTTGGTGAAGCGGAACTCATAAAATGAAGACTCAACAAAATAACATATGTGTTCAAAAGAAACTTGGCATTTGTAAGAATGATAGCCTAAGTGGCTTGTGATCAGACGTACAGTGAGATACTCAGAAAGAATAAAATTTGAACCCACCTCTCCTGTGTCCCAATCTGTTATTTTTTGCTTACACGTGAATCTATATTTATTCATTTACTAGTTTTTAAACTTTATTATGTGATTTTATTGTGTATATTTGTTTTCTCTAAAAAACAATGTTATATGGTACCGTGTCATATTTTAAATAAAGGAAAGACAGTAAAATACCATGTACCTGAAATGCCCTTTTCTTTTTTCAGGTAGCATGGTTAAAGGAGCAGTAAGAATGTCCAGACATTGACCCTGTTTCTCACATACATTATAAGTAGGACAGATTAATGTTATCTCTACGAGCTGCTTTCTTGCACAATCCAGGACAAATGCTCCTTGGAATGCTGCACAAACAAGGAGCAAGCAGACTAAACAAACTAGCAGTGTCACTCCTTCTGCAACCTAAGCCATTTGCCCCTCTTCCCGTGGTAACTGGTGTGGAATGGAAGGCACTGTGGAGAAGTCTCGGGCCATGCAACCAGCTGGCCACTACTGGACCAAGCGTTGAGAGGGATAAAGATGCTCTCTTCTGGAGTACTATCTTGAGGGATGAGGTGTTACTTACAAAGCACCAGGTGGGACAGAGGTGCCATATCTATCCGGTTGCTGCTGGAGCTACTGTGTAAGTTTTCCAATAAACCTGTGTCTTACACTCAGTCTCTGGGTATTTTCTTTGGTCTCTTGGCAAGCTATCCTACTGCCCAAGACATCTGGGCTGTGGGCATGGCAGATATTTACGTGTGATTTTACTGCAGTGAACATCTGACTTACATAGCTACTGTTTTTTTTTTCTCTTATTATGGCAAAAGCAGCTAAAAATCTACCCATTTGACAGAAATCCAAAATACAGTACAATTTTATTTATAATTTCCATGTTATACATTAGATTTAGAGATCTGCTCATTCTACATGTATACTACTTTGAATCCTCTAACCAACGTGTCCCCACCTTCTCCTTTGTTTCCCACCCTTGTAACCACTCATTTATTCTCTATGTATATTTGACTTCTGTTATGGCTTAAATATTAGACACAGCCCAAAAGTTCACATGTGAAGTGGTGCAAGCAGGATTGGAAACACAATGATTGGATTATGAGAGCTTTGACCTGATTGATGCACTGATCCTGTGATAAAGATTAGCAGAGGACTAACTGTAGGCAGGTAGAGCGTGGCTGGAGGAAGTGGGTCCCTGGGGATGTGCATTTGGGGTTTGTATCTGGTCCTTGTTGAGCAGAGCTCTCTGTCTCTCTGCTTCCTAGTGCCCTGTTCTCAGCTGTTTTCCTCTGCCACACCCTTTGGTCATGATGTCCTGCCTCACCTCAGACCCCAAGGAATGGAGTTGACCATCTACAGACTCAGATCTTTGAAATTGTAAACCCCCAAATAAACTTTGACTCCTCCAGTTGTTCTTGTCATGTCCTTTGGTCACAGCAACAAAATACTTGACTAAAACAATTTTTTTTAAATTGTCTGCATATAAAGGAGATAATGCAATATTTGTCTCTTTATGGCTACCTTATTATTACTTAGTATAGGTTTTAGTCTGTATTTAAACAGAGAGAGAGAGAGATTCAGTTTTATTTACTTTTACATGTGGCTTTCGTTGCTCTGATACTTCTTCATTTGTGCACATGGTGCTAGGGTTCGAACCTGCGCTCTTACGCATGAAATCTACATTAAGATATCACCTCACGCCAGTCAGATTGGCAAAAATGAAGAAAATAAACAACAATAGATGCTGGAGGGGTTGTGGAGAGATAGGCACACTAGCACACTGTTGGTGGAGCTGCAGACTGGTACAGCCCCTCTGGAAAGCAGTGCGGAGAATCTTCAAAAAACTAGGGATGAGACCACCAAATTTCCTGCTATTCCTCACTTGGGTATTTTTACAGGGGATTTAGAATCAGGGCACTACAGTGACACAGCAATACCTACGTTCACAGCAGCTCAATTTACAATAGCTAAATCTTAGAAACAACCCAGATGTCCCTCACTGGATGAATGGATCCAAAAGCTATGGTACATATATACCATGGAGTTTTACTCTGCAATTAGAAACAATGATATTGTAGCCTTTGAAGTTAAATGGATGGCTATGGAAGAAATTATGCTGAGTGAAATAAGCATAACCCAGAGAACCAAGGGTCGAATGTCTTCACTCTTCTGTAGAGGCTGGAGCTAGACCCTGGACATTGAGAAAGGAGGTCTATCATCATGTTTTAAATCCAGGTAAGGTTTAATGTCATACAACCTAAGACATTTGTAGAGATGTATTGGGAAGGAGTTGGGGGGCAGGAGGGATAAGGGTGGATAATTGGAGGGGACTCTTGGGGGTAAATGTAATATTAAATATTTATATATGTACTATATTATTTCATTAGAAAAAAATAAACAGTTAGAAAGCTCTAATGTTAAGGCAATAATCTGAAAAATTATGACTTTTAGGAGCTAGTCTTATTTTGTTAATTTAATTTTTTTCATTTAAAAATAAATATTTCTCAAATATGCACTTAGTAACCATTTTATGCTTCCTGTGTATAAGTTTTGGTATAATCAGAAAATATTTGGCATTGATGGAAGAATAGATCTGTAATATTCCACTCTTAGTTTAGGAAAGGCATGTAATGTTAACAAGGAATGGTTATCTTCCTTGATAGCATTAATATCTTATTCTAGGAATAATATTTCATGTTGCCCCAAAATCTATCCCATGGGAGCCACGTGATATTACTTAATCTCACATTGAGGTCTTAGTTTTTCTATTAGAAATTGAAATATACTGTTATAATGATGTATTTTGACTTTCTGTAATATGATGACCAGGTATTTAGTATGGAATATAAGACTGCTAGAATAATGAATATGTGTATGGGGGTGGGTATGTTGAATGAGTTAATACTCTTAATAAGAGGTTTTCAGATCATCAGAATAGATACAGGGAACTGAGATGAGAGAGTTTCCACCTTCTCAATCATACTATTTTTTTTTCACGTGGTTATGAGATAAATAAAATGTCCTCCTTCTTTTGCCAAGGTGAGTAGAGGTATCAATTATCTGAAGTGTAATTTAATTTCTTTTGTGTGTCAGACCAGTACAAAAGAAGAGGTACAGATAAAGAAAAAAAATAGCCGTAATCAAGACATCATAAATAATTACACTCCAAAGTCCCGTCGACATTGCTTTTCCAGGCTTTTGCTTGTCATCCAATTACATAACTTACGAAAGTGGTGATTAAATGAATGAATAAATGATCTTTTCACCAGACAGAAGAAATATAGTTCACTGTCTGATTGCTGATCAATGGTCACTAAGGGCCAGGAAACCAAGGAGAAGAGGCAGGGTGGCTCAGGACAAGGGTCTGGATTGAAAATCAGGCAGGAAACAGCACCCAGGAGGGCAAATTAAGTGTCCAGACCATCCACCTTCTGTTCCTTACTTTATCACAAAGTATGGTGAAGGAAAGAAATGACAGAAAGTGAATAGTCTTACCTCTGAGAATATTAAGGTAACTGGCCTGTTAGCTTTTATTTTCCATTTAATGCAAAGATTTAGTAAAAATGAGAATACTTTTTGTCACAGATGTAATTGTCAGAGCTATGACATTTTCAAATAAACACATGGAAATAATATTAGGGTGCCTTACAGTCTCCACACTCTGTTTTGTCTCTGTCTCTCTTTCACATGTGCTTGCACATACACACACACACACACACACACACACACACACACACACTATCTCAAGCATACACGTAGATACAACCATCACTGCATATCAATAGGAAGTGACCATGCAATTTAGTCAGGAAGGAAATAAAGTAAGAAAAAAAAGTACAGTGTTTTATCAGCTTCTTCATTGTTGTGATTAAAAGACTTAACAAGAACAATTTAGAAGGAAAAGTTTATTTAGGGGATCACAGTTTCAAAGGTCTTAGTCCATAGAAGGCATATTCCATTTCCTGCAGCTCAAGGTAAGGCTGAACATTATGGCGGAAGAGTATGGTGGAGGAAAGTAGTTCAAGGCATGGCTCCAGGAAGCAGAAAGAGAAGCTCCTCACCAAATGCAAAATATAAATGCCAAAGGCATACCCACAATAACCCACCTTCTGCAGCCACACCTTACCAGCCTATTGTTACCACCCAATTAATTCCTAATAGGGGATTAATTCATTGATGGGGTTAAGGGTCTTATAATTCAATGATTTCATCTCTCAACTTTTTTTTACATTGTCTCACAAATTGAAATTTTGGGGGACACCTTTCAACCAACCATAACACACACTTAGATGCTCAAAAATATTAGAGTACTTTATAATGTCTACTACTTTTGTTCCTTGTGAATTTGACTATAGCTAAGAATCTTATAAAATTAGCCCCAGAAAAAGCAAGAAGAAATAAAATTCAAAAATAAAATTCTTGAAGTTTTTCCTCTATTAATAAATCTATTCCTATTTTTTCTACCCTAAAAATTTCTCTTTAAATTATCAAGTGGTCCTTCACTGTATATTCCATTATTTAGTATACAGACAGGTCTGTGCTGATCATACAATATCATAACAGCATTAGACTAAGAAAGCCTGCATAGGACACTTGGTTAAGAAAGGAAATCATTCCTTTTAAGTATTTATAATATACCCACATTCAGAGAAAAAAATATATACTTGGATATTTAAAACCTGGTCTTATAGTCTCTAAATCCTTGGTATTCTGGGAATGAAGGCTAGAGACAGAGACTGGCATAAGAAAAATGCTCACAGCAGAAGACAGTGCATCAGCTCAATGAGAGAACATGGGAACTCTGGCACCAAGGTAGGGCTATCACCAGCACAGAGAAGTGGCTGAACTGATGCCATTCACTCAAGTTGCACCCTTCCTTATCTTTGCACTATTTCATAGTAGCCACTAGGTCACCCTTAAATGTACTGTTTTTTGAACCAACACCATAATAGCTGAGTTCTCTTTATACTTCTGTTTTCTTTTCTTCTAAGCGGTCTAACTGTTGTTTCTTACCTCTACCAAGGTTGTTTTCTTACCCTGTGGACAATTGGTTGCTGCTGTAATCACAACTGTGTTAGTTTAGTTGATGTTTCTCTTTAAGAATGCTTATTGTTTCTGAAAGAAGCATAGAGTTAACACTTAAATCCATTGAGTTTTAAGTCTGGCTTTGTGCATTAATTTTTTAATGTTTATTTCGTGCCTCCATCTGTGGTTTGCATCCCACTGGTTTGTGATTCCTGTTGTCATCATTCTAATTCAATCTCCCCTTTCCCAACATGTGGATTATTGGTAAATGGTCCCTTGTCTTCTGTATATTCCACTGATTAGTCAAACCTTCAAGAAATTACTACATTAATCTTTCTAAATTACCATCCTAATTTTGTACCCAATCTGATTTATGGATCTTCAGCAACTCCTTGCTTCATAGTAAATGCTATCATATTCAAAGCTCTTAAAAAACTGATACTCATTGTCCTAATATTTGTTTACATTTTATATATTCTGTACCAAAATTATATTATTTGGTTTTCCCTGAGCAGGCTTAATGCTTTGTTTTATGTTGTACCCTCTATTGGACATAATATTGATCTCTTTGTATGAAAACATCTTTTAAGGACCATGAAGCATCGTGAGTATTTAATTCTTTAACTCTCATAGCCCTGTGTTCATACTATATTTGTGTCTGTCTCTCTTATGTAATGGTTTAGGTAGGTATGAAACAAACATTAAAATTTAATACATAAAGCCAGACTTAAAACTCCCTGAATTTAAGAGTTAATTTCCCTACTTTAGGATAATGACTATAACATCAGGTTTAATCTTTCATATAGTGCATATCACTAAGTATTTGATGAGAATACTAACTAGATACAATATCAAAATATTTTATAACACAATGAATTATTACCTTAAAATGGGGTTCTACCATGTCATTTTCTAAATCTCTAGAATTGTATTGACTCAGTAAAGGCAAGAATCCTAAAGATAATGCCTTCAGATGTCCCAGTATAAATAACAAAATAATATTTAATATTTCTTAATAAAGAGCACATTACAAAATAGATTCTAATAATTCATATTAAATTATGTGGCACAGTAGAATCTGAGTACATCAGTTGGTAACATCTCAGGGGTGTTCTCAACTGTCCTGGACAGATAAGTTGTTAACTCCTACTAACTGCATTCCTCACTCTCTTGTTATTACTGTGGGATAGGATGATCTCATTAGGATTTTTAATTAAAATTATGGGTTGAATCAGTCTTAATTTTATTTTGGCATTTTTGGTGTTATGAATTTGTATACACTACATCCATTTACCTTACCCCAGGCCTTGTTTGTGTTAGCAACCTATAACTGTGAGCCACACTGGAGATATTAATTGTTCATGAAATGCTTTAATATCTTAAGCCTAATCCATTAAGGACCTTTTGCATAAGAATTGGATGCAGGTGAAGAAATGCACAACAAAATGACAAAGTGATTATGCAATGATATTCTCAGTTACATTGATGCTTTCTAAGTGCACACAAGGAGACGCTACGTATGGGAAAGAGTATGAGTTCCTCCTACACAATAGTATACTGCTTATTCTTAGTTTAACATGGGATACATTGCCAAACCTTAGATTCTCAGCTAGATTTTATTTTTATTTTTAATTTTTTGATTTTGGGATTAAATCAAGGGCCTTATCCATATTTAAAATCAATTTATCAATTTATTATAAATTGATAAATTTATTTAGCAATTTATTTATTTTAATTCAATAAATGAAAATATTAATGATAATCTTATAAAGTCATTATAATGAATAATAGACATGAGATAAGTCAAGTACTGAAAATCATTTTGGCTAAACTTCTTTAATGCATGCAATCACAGGAATTGAGGTTTATGGATGCATTTATGCAATAAAATATTTTACCAGATTTTTTTCCTTTGTAATGTAAACAAGTATAGTTCTATATACTATACCATCCACTGTCAGGGGTCAATAATCCTATTATACTTGAAGCTGCTAACTGGAAGGACCTGTTCATTTCCTATTTCTTGCACATCACAAGCACATATGGAATCTGGCTAGTACTGAATGAAAGTGAAGAGGACAACTGGGAGATATTAACACTAAACTATTTTCAATGGTTTCATTAAAATAACACAATTAAGCAGACAAAACTTTCTCTAAAACTTCATGGGTTAGAAATATTTAGGAATCAGTTAGAAATAGCTTTATTTAACAATAAAATTTGATTCAAAATAAAAGAAGCAAGAGGTGAATCTGACAAACCAAAAAGATTTAGATTATATTTGATAATGATTTGCAAAATTATAGCAAACTGTAAGTCTTTTGTTTATCTTTAGAGCTCTTAGAATTTGGAGAGTCGATAGTGTGATGTATATTTACTTCTTTTTTGAATGAAGACTAGCTCCATAATTTGAAGATACAGTTTTTCTTATTAGAGTATGTCTTTAAAATGTCTAGAAAATTTGCTTAAAGAGCCAATATTTAGTAACTCCTCTTTATCCAAATGACCATGATCTGTGGCTCCTAAGTCTTTGCCACAGTGCTAAACTGGGCTATAAGATTTGTCTTCTTCCTTTTACCCAGTTTATTAGAGCAATTTCATATCTTGATTCTGGCTGAGACTTGACAACTAATTTATATGAATTCTAGTATGTTATGGTCTTTGTAAGTATGAGCTGAACTGCACCTCCCAATTATAAATATTACTTTCTTTTGACTCTAAGAAGAAAAAAAAAACCCAAAAATACCGTCATTTTTTTGCATCTATTCCATGCCAAACATTCCACATATTATTGGATTGAAGTTGTCAATGATGTAATTTTTCTAAATGGACACAATGTTGTAGAGCTGAAGTCTTCTGGGAAACTGAGGCAGTGCAAAGACCCCCTTCAGGCCCAAGTTTTCTCCATCAAGTCAGAAAAAGTTCAGATATTTCGCTCGGAGCAACACCAATGAGATTATTGAAGAGATAGGACAGGTAAAGGAGACATTCTCAAGTGAGAGAGTGGGTTCTCTTAGAGAGGAGAGGAACAATGTGCCTCTCCTACATTCCAACTTTATTGAGGATCCCAGAGAAGTTCCAGTGAGTTCCACCTAGGTCAACTTCTTGTCTTTTAACTGACAGCAAGGTGACATTAGACTTTCAAATCCTCACTACCATAGCAACTCTAGATCACTTTGGCCTATGCTGACCGGTTCTAATGGGATTCTTAACCATACATTCTTACAGATTTTCTGGTTAGAAAGGATTATCTTTATCTTGAGTTTCAGGATCTGGTTTCAAAAGTCTCCCCCTTCAGAGTAACTTGGGTTCCTCTTATGGACATTACTTTGGGCCTGCATTTCTCCTGCGGGTAACAGGTAGTTTTATGAGGAATGTAACATAGCTTGTCAACTTAGGCCAGGCAAGACTGCAGGTAATATGCTTCTTGGAAAAGAAATCATATGGGGATCAGTATGGTGGACCCATTTTACAGACTTATTCCCTTAACCATATCCTTCCACCATTCCTATCTCTCTGTCCCCTAACAATAAAAACTAGATGCAAATCTTTCATAGTGAATTCTGATTTTTTTCTAAATTTTTTAATGATGTGATATTCTAACTCACTATGAATACTGCTTCCCAAGATTGATTAAGACAGTCAACTAGAATGTTACAAATAAGTTTATTAATTTATTTTAAATCAGTAAAAAATTGTTTGATGTCTTCTGTTACATGTGATCATACGTGCTCAATTCAACTGAACTACCAATACTTGAATAATACAAGGAATCTCAAATCAAATATGAGGCAACATTTCTGCTTTTTACAAATTTTATTTAGTATTTTTTGAGAATTTCATGTACTACACTTAGAGGACATCCTTGAATATCCTTGAGGCAATGATTCAGGAGCAGCTACAAGTGAATATCTCTGAAAAGCACAATTCACAAACAAAGTGATTGCTTTAGAGAGGCATCACACCGATTCTGAGCTCAAAAGAGAGAGCTACTAACAGAAACGTCTTTATGAGCAGCCTGACTCAGTAAAATAAGAGTTTCATACTCTGTATGGAAAGAACTTTAGGTCACTGATTCTTATTTTCAGCTATCTTTCTTATATTGACACTCTAGGAATGCAATAATTTCAAGTACAACTGGAAAGATTTCAATCTTGTACATCAGTTATGATTGTCATTTCTAAATCAATCCCATCTTTGTGAAGTCTGTTTTATACTTACTAATCTTCTTCTATCTTTAACATTAAATATCACTTTATAGTAATGTTTCAATACATTTTTAGAAATATGACTTTTTTCTTATGAAGAATTATTCTTATTATAATAAGATCATCATTCTTACTTGCATAATGTATGACTTAAATACAATTTTCTCTTTCTTTCTGTGGTTTGTTTAGTTTGATATTTCAAAATATATCAAAATATGCCCATGACCAGATAACATTATGATTAACATTCTTTAACTTTGGAGATAAAAGGAAAAGTGCCATGACTTTTTCTGGGATTGAAATTTGTCTCAATATGATAACCTATACTCTAGAAAACCATCAGGTTGACAATGTGATAGCAGTTCCACAAATATCTACTGATGTCAGAACCCTGGGAGCTTATGCTTTTTGGGTGTGTTTCTAAGACTTGTAATGGACCCTTTCTAGATGCTGTGAATAAAATATGAAGTGGTGCAGGGGTGCTCTCATAGCCCTACGAGGAGTAGTAGTAACCTGGAATCATGAATAAAGAAATTTAGAGTGGATATCAGGAATTTTTAATTAACAAGCACTGGAATATTGATAGATGTTCAAGTACCTACTGGGCCCAAACAGAAACACATTGTAAAGATCACAAATGAATAGGTAGTTGCATGAAAATAGCAGCAATATTGTATAAGAACAATGATGATGATATGGGACAGACAAATACCAATAGTGGGAACATGAAGTTAAGGGAATAATTCTATAAAATGGGTCCACTGTGCTTTCTTTTCCAAGAAGCAGTTTATCTTCAGCCTTGCCTCTCTTGTTTATTTTTTTTAAATTTGTAATTGAATATTTTTATTGGTTCAGAATAATCTTAAGTATTGGAGGGAATCATTGTTACATGTTCATGCATACATGGTATTGACAAAGTAAGCAGTCCGAGTCCAGGATCTCCCCATCTTCATCCATTCCCTGATCTCATGTCTCCTCTGTAATACTCCAAGGCTATAAATAGAAATGGCATATATGTGAAGATTACATTTTGAAATTTTGAGTTTACATGCCTTCTTGATTATAGTTTAGTTTCTCCAGGGAGTCCACTATACCCAGCCATATTGACAAGCTTCCTTTTCTCTGCTTCTCCTCCCTCCTTCACTCCTTATTCCCCCACAGTCATAGTATGTTTCACCTAGATTCTATGAAATTTCAAATTTGGGTTTATTAATTAAATTTAAGTAACTTTCATCCTATCTTAGAATTTAGTTTAGTTTCCACATATCAGAGAAAACATTTGGCCCTTAAGTCTCTGTGCTTGGGATATTTCACTCAGTGTGATTTTTTCCATTTCTGTCCATTTAGCTGTAAAAGCCATTATATCATTCATTCTAATAATAGAGTAGAACTCCATTATATATATTTACATATATATATATATTTATGTACATATATGTATATTTACACAATGGAGTTCTATATATATATATATGTGTGTATATACACATATGTGTGTGTGTGTGTGTGTGTGTGTATGTATATATATATATATATAAACAGTTCTTGGATCCATTCATCCTCATCTAACAAGGGGCACCTGGGTAGATTCCATACTTTAGCTATTGTAAATTGAGGTACTATAAAAATTGGTGTAGCTGTGTCTCTTTAGTATGCCAATTCTAGCTCTTCTGGGAAAATATCCAGGAGTGGAATAGCTGGGTCATATGGGGGTTCCATTCCTAGTTTTTTTGAGACTTCACAAGACTACTTTCCAGAGTTGCTATACAATATTTCACATGCACCAACAGTGTGTTAATGTTCCTTTATCCCCAAACCTAGCATCTGTTATTTTTCTTATTCCTCATTTTTGCAATTCTGACAGGAGTGAGGTGGAATCTCAGTATAGTTCTGATTTGCATTTCTCTTATTGCTAGTAATGTAGAACATATTCTATAATATTTATAAACTTTTAGAACTTCTTCTGTGGAGAAGTTTCTGTATAGCTCCATAGCCCATTTTTTTGAGTTCTTAGTATATTCTAGATATAAGTCTCCTTTCAGAGAAGTACCAGTGTATGATTTTCTTCTTTTCTGTAGGTGTTCTCTTGACACTCTTGACTAATTCTTTAGCTGTGCAGAAGCTTTTCAGTTAAATTATATCCCAGTCATTGATTCTTGGCTTTAATTCTTGCACTATGGGAGTCCTGTTAAAGAAGAAAGTGCCTAGGTTGATGTGGTGGAGTGTTTATCCTGGTTTTTTTCCTAATAATTGTATAGTTGCTGATTTAATTCCTAATTCTTTTTTTCCATTTTGATTTGATTTTTATTCAGGGTGAGTGATAATTATCTAATTTCAATTGTCACATATGGCTGTCCAGTTTGTCCAGCACCATTTGTTGAACAGGCTGTCTTTCCTCCATGTTATATTTTTGACTCCTTTGTCAAATATCAAATGGGTAAAAATTTTTGGATTTGTCTCAGTGTCTTCTGTTCTATTCCATTTGTCTTCATGTCTGTTTTGAAACCAATATTAAGCTGTTTTTATTACTACAGTCCTATAGTATAATTTCAGATCAGGTATTGTGACACCTCCTCTTTCGTCTTTCCTGCTTAGTAATGTTTTGACTATTGTGAGTTTCTTATAATTCCAAATGAATTTTAGAATTACTTTCTCTATATCCACAAAGAATGTCGTTGGTATCTTGATGGGGATTGCTTTGAATCTGTACAGGGCTTTCGGAGAATGACCATTTTGATCATATTGATCCTGTGTAACCAAAAATGTGAAATGTTTTTCCATCTTCTCAGATATTCTTCTGTTTATTTTTTCAGTGTTTAATAGTTTTCATTGTGAGGTCTTTTATTTCCTTTATCAGATTAAACTCAAATATTTTGTTCTTTTTGAAGTTATTGTGAGTGGGACGGATTGCCGGATTTCTTTTATGGCTGAATTGCTGTTGATGTGCTTTTAGATGTGGCTTTCCAAGGTTTTATTAAGAATTTTTGTGTCTGTATTTATCAGGTAAATGTTTCTTTTTTTGATGTGTCTCCATTGGATTTTGGCATCAGGGTTACATTTGCCTCTTAAAAAGTGTTTGGGAGGGTACCTTTACTTTCAATTTCATGGAATATCTTACACTAAGGAGAGTATAATCATTCCTCTGTAAAGTTCTGGTAGAACTCTGCTAACAATCCATCAGGTCCTGGGCTTTTCTTTTTTGGAAGGCCTTTGATAGCTGTTTCAGTTTTGCTACCTTGTATTAGGTTGTTTCTATTTTCAATGTCCTCCTCTGTTAATTTGGGAATGTCATATGTGTCTAGGTATTTGTCCATGTCTTCCAGATTATCAAACTTGGAAGAGTATAGTTTTTCAAAATAGGTTTTGATAATCCTCTGGATTTGGATAGTCAGTGGTGATGTCTCCATTTTCATTTCTGATTTTGTTGATTTGATTCACTTCATTGCTCCTTCTGTGGAAGTTGGATAGAGTTCTGTCAATTTTATTTATTTTTTTGCAGAATCAAATCTTTGTTTCATTGATTCTTTGTAATTTTTTTTATTCTCAATTTCATTGACTTCAGCTCTGATCTTGGTTATTTCCTGCCTTGTGTTGGATATGAAATTGGGTTGTACTTCTTTTTGTAGGGTTTGAGTTGAAGCATAAGTTTATTTATTTAGCCTCTCTCCTGATTTTTTTTATTGAGAAATTTATTTGTTGAACAATCATACAAGATTTTTAAAAAATAATATAAAATGTATATAGATTCTGAAGATTAGATTTACCCCCCAAGAATGTCCCCCCAATTATTCACCCTTATCCCTCCTTTCCCCTTCCCACAACATCTCTACAACTGTATTAGGTTGTGTAACATTACACCTTATCTGGATTTAACACATGATAATAGGCCACCTTTCTCAATGACCAGGGTCTACTAGTTCCAGCCTCCACAGACCAGTGAAGATATTCGACCCTTGGTTCTCTGGGTTATGCTGATTTCACTCAGCATAATTTTTTCCATAGCCATCCATTTACCTTCAAGGGTTGCAATATCATTGTTTCTAATTGCTGTGTAAAATTCCATGGTATATATGTACCACAGCTTTTGGATCCATTCATCCAGTGAGGGACATCTGGGTTGTTTCTAAGATTTAGCTATTGTAAATTGAGCTGCTATGAACATAGATATTGTTGTGTCACTATAATGTGCTGATTCTAAATCCCCTGGAAAGATACCCAGGAGTGGAATAGCAGGATCATATGGTGGTTTCATCCCTAGTTTTTTGAGGATTCTCCGCACTGCTTTCCAGAGGGGCTGTACCAGTCTGCAGCTCCACCAACACTGTGTTAGTGTGTCTATCTCTCCACAACCCCTCCAGAATCTATTATTGTTTATTTTCTTCATTTTTGCCATTCTGACTGGCATGAGTGAAATCAAGATGATCTAAGAAGATGGAAAGATGTCCCATGCTCTTGGTTAGGCAGAATTCATATAATAAAAATGGCCATTCTACCAAAAGCTTTATATAGATTTAATGCTATCCCTATAAAGATACCTATGTCATTCTTTACAGACATAGGAAAAGCAATTCTCAAATTCATTTGGAACAATAAGAAACCAGAATAGCCAAAACATTACTAAGCAAGAAAGATGAAAGGGGCAGTTTTGCTATACCAGATCTAAAACTATACTTTAGAGCTGTCGTAACAAAAACAGCAAGGTACTGGTATCAGATAGGAAGGAAGACCAATGGAATAGAATAAAAGACCCTGAAACAAACCCTCAAATCTTTAAACATCTGATTTTTGACAAAGGGGGACAAAACATTACATGGAGGAGAGACAGCCTCTTCAACAAATGTTGCTGGACAAACTGGACAGTCACTTGCAGAAAGTTGAAATTAGACCCATATCTTTCTCCTTGCACAAGAATCAAATCCAAATGGATCAAGGAGCTAGGAATTAAAACAGCTACCTTGCAACTGATGGAAGACAAGTTAGGTCAACCCTTCAGCATTGGGAGTAGGCAAAGACTTTCTCAACATGTCTCCTAAAGTGAAGGAAGTAAAGTCAGAAATCAGTGAAGGGGATGCCATAAAGCTAAAAAGCTCTTGCACTGTCAAGGACACAATCAAAAGAGTCAAGAGGTTTCCTATGGAAATGGAGAGAATCATAGGCTATGATTCCTGGGACAGGGTACTCATATCCAGGATCTACAAAATTTTCCAAAACCTCAACTACAAAAATAATAACAACCCAATTAATAAATGGGGCAAAGAGCTAAATAGAAACTTCTCACCAGAGGACATTGATCAAGCCAATGAACACATGAGAAAGTGCTCTAAATCACTAGTAATCAGAGAAATGCAAATGAAAACTACATTAAGATATCATCTCCCCTGATTTTTGATGAAGGCACTGAGTGTAATAAATTTACTTCTTAAGAATGCTTTCATACTTTCCTAGGGATTTCAGTATGTTGTAGAGTCATTCTCCTTCATTTCCAAGAATTTCTTCATTTCTGTTCTTATTTCCTCATTGATCCATTTTTCGTTTGATAGGTTATTATTCAATCTCCATGTATTTATATACTTCCTATTATTTTCTTGATGTGAATTGCTATGGTCATAGTATTTTGGTCTGATAGGACACATGGGATTATATCAACTTTTTGTATTTGCTATGATTCCCTTTTTGAAGTATGGTATCTATTTTGGAGAACAATCCATGTGTTGAGGAGAAGATAAACTCAGATAATTTGGGATGGAATATTCTGTATGTATCTGTTAAATACAATATTTTGAAAGAGTTGTTTAGGTTAGAGATATCTTTATTGCTTTTTTTTGCTTTGATGATCTGTCTATTGCTGAAAATGGTGTAGTTGTGTTGTGGTCCATAAGTGGTTTAGTGTCCTTGAGTAATTTTTCCACATATTTGGAAAGGTTGTGGTTATAGGCATAAATGTGAACTATTATTATATCTTCTTGATATAGTGTTCCTTTTACTAAGATGTAATGACTTTCTTTACCTCTTCTGACTAATATTTTATTGAAATTTACTTTGTCAGATATAAATATTGTAACACCTGCTTGCTTTCTTGAGTCACTTGCCATGTAGGTTTTTGCTAGTTTTTAACATTCAATCTATGCCTATCTTTCACTGTGAGTTGTGTCTCCTGTAAGTAACATAGTTTTGGATTTTATTTTTGATCCAGTCTGCTGATCTTTGTCTTTTGGGTGGGTGATTGAGTCCATTGGTGTTCAGTGTTAGAATAGATATGTTATTTCAGTTCCCTGTCATTGTGACCTTTGCTGTATTTTGTGTCATCTTGGATATCATTTGGTGAGTTATGCTTTTATTGACTTTCCTCTGATTGTGGGCTTTGGGAGTTGTTAGCTTGTTCCCCTATTTGAAGTTTGTCTTTGAGTATTCTCTGAAGAGCTGGTTTTGTGTTCATGTGTGTTGCTAGTTTTTTTCTTATCTTGGAAAGATTTTCTTTCCCATCAAATTTGAAGCTGAGTTTTTCTGGGCATAGTATTTTTGTTGTGCACTTATTTTCTTTCAATACTTTAAAATTTTTGTTGTATGCTCTCCTTGCCTTTATGATCTAAATCGAGAAATCCACAGTGATTCTTGTTGCTTTGCCTCAATGTGACTTGATGCTTTTCTCTTACCAATTTTAATGTTCTTCCTTTGTTTTCTCTGTTATTCATTTTTTTAAAGAGAGAGGGACAATGAGAGAGAGAGAAAGGGAGAATCAATATTATTTCATTTTTCATTTGGCTTTTTTGCTGCAATACATCATTGTGTACATGGTGCTGGAGTTCAAATTTGCATCCTTGTGCATGCCAGGCAATTGCTGTAACTGCTGAACCACCGCTCAAGCCCATCTGTAATTCATTTTGAATATGATGTGTCTCAGTGAGTTTCTCATTTGTTTAGGTCTATTTGGCATCCTATAAGCTTCTTGAATATGAATTTCTGGTTCTATTCTGATACGAGGGAAATTTTCTTTGATTATCTCATTGAGAAGTTTCTTTATGCATTTGATTTTTGCTCAATCTTTTCCCTTTTTCCAACCACTCTCAGGTTATTTCTTCTGATTTCATACCATACTTCTTAGAAATTCTGAAAATGATCAATAAGGTTTTTTTCTTGTCTGTCCTCTGTGCATTCAGAATTACTCAGCCTTTCTTCATTTTCTGACGTTCTTTTTTGAGAGCTGAAGTTCTATTTTCTACTGAGATTACACTGATATTAATAGCTTTCATTGAACTTTTAATTTGTTTGACTGGGTTTTTTTTATTCTAAGAACTCTGCTACATCTTTTTTCAATGACTCTAATTCTTTATAAAAATGATGTTTCAGCTCCTGTAATTGCTCTCTTATTTCCTTCCTTAAATTTCTTAAATTCTTTGATCATTTCAATAATCAGGTTGTTGTTTACTTTTGTCTATGTTTTCATCCAGGTCTGTACCCATGGACTCCTCAACTGGAGAATTGTGGGTTTAAGAATGAGAATTGTTTTCCTTTTTCTTCATTTTCAATGACAGGGAGAGGGTCCTGAGATATTTTACTTGTTATATCACTTTAGGACTTTGTTGATGGAATGTGAAGTATTTTATCTTTTCACTTATCTGGGCTGGAGTACAATTTGAATGGTACAGTTCAACAGCTGGCACCCCAAAGTCTAAATTTTTGATCTTCACAATTTCTAATACCTCACAAGATAAGGAAAAGAGTCAATATATATAGCCAATGCATACAAAAGACAGTATTGAACTGGTTACTTTTTTCCTTCTCTGTGAAAATGTTAATTACTACCTACAAGAGGAGTTGAAACACTAACAACTATTTTCTGCCAGACTATAACTGTCGGACTATACCCATTTTAAAAAGAAACACCCATTCCAGTACCTCCCTAGGTAAGGAAAACTAGGGAGCAAAGGAGATGTGATAGAAAGCTAAAGAGGAGCTTGTGAATTTGGAGTGAGAGCACCAAGATAGTGGAAATAATGTAGGGTATTCTAATTACAAGAAAGAGGAAGAGACTGAGTAAATGACTTAAGGGGAGGGTAAGAGAAAGAGAAATAATGTTTAGCTGTTGCCAGAACAAGGTGAAGAAGGTGTTAGCAGAGAAGCTCACCATTGGGAGGCTACACAGTACAAAATGAAATGTGCTGGTCTGCAAGAACACAAACACAAACGAAAACTAATCACAGCAATACAAGGAAAGCAAAAGAAACAAGAACAAAAAAACAAACAGAACAGAGAAAATGAAACATAAAAAGCAATGACTTAAAGGAACATTGGGAGGATTATGGGTTATTTCCACTAAGGAGGTCAAAATAAACTGAGTGGGTTGATGATCACATCTGGCTCCCAGATGGAGGCACTTCCAGGGTGAGGTTGCTGGAGGGCCTCCTTTTGCTGCTCTTAGCTGGAAGTCAGATTCCCAGGAATCCTCTCAGTATTCTTGTGATATGGAGGGTGAGCAGACCTTAACCTGTGAATACCGCCTTTCGGCTTTCCAGGGTTAAGACCTTGGGGGCTTTTGTGACCACCTGCCCAGACTCCTGTCCCACTTCTTCCAAGGCACCAGCAGTGCTGGCAATCTTGTGGATCCCAGAGCAGTTGTGAGGAGAGCTTGATGATCCTGGGGACCACTCTGAACTCATGGTACCTGAGGCAGATGCTCCTCAGAACTTGGGGGTCCTGAGGCCCTCAGTGGCCCAAAACACTAGAGCTTGTGGGACCCTACAAGTATCTGAGAGACACTCCTGCCTGGAATGCCCGTGTCTCCTTGGAACAACTCTGCCCTGAATTTGCCTGGCCTTCAGATCATAGGGCTTCTGGGGTGGTCAGCAGCCAATGGTGCTTCACCTGGGGCTGCCTCTGATCCAAACTTGTGGCTTCCAGGGCAGCTACCTGGACTGCTGGCCTTCTCAAGATGGTGATCTCCCTGATTCTCCACAGCAGGTTTGGAGGCATGTCTAAGGTGTGTATGCTAATGCAGACCCTGGGTCCAGCCAAGGAGCAGGGAGCCCTTCTGATATCAGGAATCACCATGCCACTTTGTCCTTTCCATATTTGTTAGTGTTCTTCGCTCCCTCTGTGCCCAACCAGCAGTGTACCCACCTTGTTGTGGTCCTTGCAGCCAGGGCTACCTGGGCCCTATGTGATTTTTCTTCATTGTTTATTGTATCTAAGCCTCTGAATCTCTAGTTTTCCTTTTTGTCTACTAATGAGTTTCAACAAAATTTTGCCTTTCACCCACCTTGCAGAAAGGCACTTCTCCCTCCATTGCAGTCCTGCTTCTTGAAGAGATTCTACATGCAGCCCTCCAACTGATTGCCGTCTTCCACCTCCTACAGCCCTGCCTGTTTAAGTGGACAGAATATATCACATTCCTCAGCAAACTACCTGTTATGTGCAGGAGAAATATAGGCCTGAGATAATGTTAATAAGAGGAACCTGAGTTACACTGAAGGGGGGTGAGGACTTTTGTGACTCTTTTACAGATCAGATTCTGAAACTCAGATAAGTATCCTTCTAACCATAAAATCTGTGAGAATTTACTGTTAAAGAATCCAATTAGAACAGGTCAGCATGGGAAAGGTGACCTGGAGTTATTATGGCAGTGGAGATTTGAAAGTCTGATGTCATCCTGCTTTCTGTCAAAAGTCAAGAGATGGACCTGGGTTGGACTTTCTGGAAACTTCAGGATCCCCAGTACAACTGGAGTGCTGCTGTCCTCTCTGAGAGGAACTGCTCTTCCCCTTGAGAAAGTCCTGTTTCCCGGTTTCCCATCTCTTCCAATAAACTCTTTGCCTGTCACCCTGAGTGACATGTCTGAAATCTTTCTGATTTGATCCTAAGAATCAGCATTTAAAGGGGTGGTGGTTAGGCTGCCTGCTTCCCAGAACACACCAGCCCTGTTACAGTGAGATTGGAATATAGATTCCAAGGAGAAGGAGGCAATGAATGCATTGGTGGAAGAGGTAGGCTTAAATGTGATAACAAGGAAAAATTTTATCCTAAGTGTTAATTACATGGATTTCCCCCATGGTGTGTCTGTGTGTGTGTGTGTGTGTGTGTGTGTGTGTGTGTGTGTGTGTGTGTTTTCAACTGTTATATAATAAAGGGAAATCTCACATTCTTAAGCAATTGAAATAAACAGATTTGCAATTAAATGTAGGCTTAGGTCTTTTTTAAGAAAACAAATTGAACTCTCACTGGTATTCTACCCTTCTGATCGAATACCGTTACTCTCCTAGGAATTAGGCCCAGTAATATAAAGAATTCTGCCTCTAATGACAAGTGAGTAATACTACCATTTTTTAAATTATGGCTTTTGTATTACAATTTTGACAATTTTATGATAAGTGAACACTAAGTCCAACCTATTCAGATAGACAAGGAGGGAAGGAAATGAGACTGAGAAGTAGGGAGGAACCTATAAGAAGACAAGTGGGTAAAAATAACTGCAAAATCATTTTAAAAGGTAAAAATACAATCTACTTTATGAGACCTGTGGATTATTTTATTTTTCTAAATCTTGTAGGAAAGCTTTATTGCATGGGAGCAGGGAAATCAGTGGAACACATATTTGTAGATTTCATGTGCGGTGCCATGCTATGGTTTATATATGAGGTATCTCTCCAAGGCTTCTGTGTGAGACAATAAAAGAATGGCTAAGAGGTGATACGATTAGGTGATGAGAGCTGTACCACAATCAGTGGGCTGATCCACTGATATGGATTAACTGGGTGTAAACTGCAGGTAGGTAAGGTACGGTTGAAGGAAGTAGGTTGGGGGGCACAACTTTGGGTTTATATTTTGTTCTTGGTGAGAGGAGCTGATCTCTGCTTCCAAGTTTCCATGTCCTGAGCTGCTTTCCCCTTCCATGCCCTTCCTCCTTAGTGTTTAATCTCACTTGAGGCCCAAAGCTTGGAGTCGGCTGACCATGGACCTTACCTATGACACTGAGTTAAAATAAACTTTTCCTCCTTTTAACTGTTTTTGTTAGGTTTTGATCAGAGTGACACAAAGCCGACTAATACATACCAACTCTATATAAATATGATGAACTTAAATGAATTGTGATTTTGGTGTGTACTGAAGAGACCCATCTACTCATAAAATTATTTTAAAATATTTATTAAGTATCTTCACAACAAAATTTATCTTAGACATCAGTGAGCTAAGAAGAAAGAAAAACACTGCCTGCTCTTAGGGAATGTATGTTCCAGTAGGTAAAAGGTAAAAAAGAATAATGCAATGTACTAGCATAGTATATAAAGTCTCATGAAGTTATGATATTTCATAAGTAGATGACAGGAGGTCTCAGTTTCAGGTGTTATGTTTTAAGACACAAGAGAGCAGGGGAGGAATAACTCAGTGAGCCTTGAGGGTTGTGAAAGACCTTAAAGAGAAAGGAATATTTGGGTTGTAGTTCACAAGGACAAATAGATATATATTTCAGAGAGTGTAAAAGGCAAATAATTTCCTAAGAGAGAGTTTAAGATAGGCTTTGCTGTAAAGCAGTCTCTAGAACAGAGATTAGCCTGAAGAATTTTATTAAAGCTCTGCTCTTAGGATCAAGCCCTGTGGAAGCAGTGGAAGGGAGAAGAATAGGGTAGAGGGAGAAGTTTAAATGTGATGGAGGGAGCTCTGGAACTGCAAGGGTCTTTCAGCATTGTTCTGAGATGGGATGAGCTGACCAGACCTGCACATCTCCCACCCCAGTCGTTCACAAGTGTGCAACCCCAATAGGAGGCGATGCCTCTCCAGAGGCAGTTGCAGCCATGCCTGAATTAGGGTTTAACATCTAAATGTCCTCCCTCCATCGGCCACATTCCCAAACCACTATGCCAGAATTCCTTCATTGAGGGATCTGGGTGCAGTATCACAATCAGTCATGCCAAAGGTGACGAGAATAACAAATTGAGCTTCGTGAAGGTTTGGAATAGGCACTATGGACAAGGAGAAAACTTGAATGAATACTCATTGAGAGAATGCTTACCATGCTGGAAATGTCAGGTCTTTTTTCTACTCCGGGATGGTGCTCTGAGGCGTTCTAAGCTTCAGACTGTTGGTACAGAAAGAGTAAGGATAAGGAAATTCATCAGTAAGTTGAGGATACAGTTATGAGAACCTGTGTTTAGCTGAAAGACACTAATGCCTATCAGAGACAAGGCAAGATACAACTTCCACAGCAACTATCTTGCCAAAAACGTATGATGGAGGTGTTGGTAGGTGGATTAATAGATCCTGAAGTAATCCATGTCTTCATTCCCAGGAGACTTTGTAAATGCTATTAAGAGTAAAGACCTTGAAATTGGACAATGAATGATTGTTTAAATCTGGATGAGCCCAATATAAGTACAATTGTTCTTAAAAGTAGAAAGGGGGTCCAGAAAACATCAGAGATACAATATTTGAAAGACTCAAACATTTTTCTGGCTTTGAACTTGCTAATGGGGTCTTGAACCAAAGAATGTGAACAACCTCTGCAAGCTGAATACAGTGTACCTAAAGGAATGTAGCCCTTCCAACAGTTTTATTTATGAAACCCATGTCAGAATTCTGCCAAATGGAAGTGCAAGACAGCAATTTGTCTTTTTAAAAATTCAGTAATTCTGCGATGACTTGTTATAGCCACCACAGAATACTAATACAGAAGATTGAGTTTAGATTGAAATTTAGTACCCAAGGCAAAATTTATTTGGTCAACATTGACTTCATGCCACCTTTTATGGCATCCTGGCTTATTTTTGAAATCACACACATAATAAAAATTACATGGATTAATTGCATTCCTCAAATAAAGGGAGCAAGAAAGACAATACTATTGGAATTCAAAGTTTAATAGTTATCTTTGACACAGATAAATGAAGTAAGAAATCAGCCACTGGAATGAAATTCAAATATCAGAATAGGAAAAGCAATTCTGACTTACTATTCTTGATGTCTAGGAGCAGAGTTGTTTCCAGAACTTGGGACAAGTCCAAACTCCTGGGACAGACTAAATATGTGATTCAGAGTCATGGAGCTAAGAAGATCAATACTGAGCTTGCCCATTCTTAACAATGCCCTTTCTTCAGAATCCCAGGTAAGATTTCACTTCAACTGTTATTAATTTTTTAGTAAGTAATATGATAATAAAATTACAATGTAATAATATTTTTGATTGAAAACAAAAATTCAAATTTAGAATTAATGCTATTATCTACCAGTATTCCTAAAATTTGGATTCTATAATCTTGGAAATAAACTTAATCTCCATCTATAAACAATGAATCACAGTGGCTAAAAATTGAATTATCCTTAAATAGGTTAGCATCTGTACTTAACACAAAACATGTTTCTCTCCTGTTCTTGTCCCCAAAAGTTGAAATTAATCCAGAGGTTTATTAAGACATGTTTTTCCTTCTGTCTTGACTTAAGAAGTTGAAATTTATCCAAAGCCCTTTTTAAAATGGAAAATGCAGTCACTAGGATCCTCATGCTTATAGTAGTTTCAGAACTACAGGGATAAAAAAGGAGTTCTGATTTTTCCTCTTTTGGGAAACAGATCCAATTCATTCGGTGCAATTTTCAATGATGCAGAAAATGCAATAAGAATTTAAAAAAAGCTCACATCTGCTTATCTTTGCAAATTCAATGCCAAACTTACAAGGGTAAAGGAGAAAGAAAGAAAAAGAACATAACATGTATCTTTGGTTTTCTTTAAAATGCAACATGCTTATAGAGGCAAAGCAAGTGTTCCTAGAGCTTGACTTGATAACCCAACTTGGAGGATTTCATGACTTAGCTGTGGTTTGGTTTTTGAACATAAAGGACTAGAGGTAAGCATCATAAAGCTGCCTCTTCACAGCTAAACAGATAGAAACAGTAAAACAAAAGCTTTGGAATAAAGGAAGAGATTATGGGTCACTATTCAAGAATGGCAATGACCATTTCTCCAAATGTCCTTTGTGATTTTAAAAGTCCACATTGCTGAAGGAAGTGCACTTTTCATCCTTGGCTTCTCTGATGCTTTCTTGTCTAACCATCGGATTAGTGTTTATTGGTGAATACAAGAAAAGTTTTTATTCTTACTACTAGGCACTCGATGAAATTTTACTCAGTGTATAATGAAATGAGAAAATTACTGAAATCTGACAAATAGTAACTTGTTCTGGGCATGATGAGGATGCCAGACTGATCCATGGCCACCTTACTCTAAAATGCTCCACTTGACCTTCCTGTTTTAATAAGTCTGTGTTCTGAGTTTGTATTCAGTACGAAGCAAGCATAATCTACTTTTAATTTCTAATTTTTCAAAGTGATTTTTTCTTTGGCTTATGGAGTAGCCCACTTAAGTCTTCTAAATCAATTTTTTGGAGATACCACCCTGACCTTCCTATCCTTTATATTAAGGCTGGCATTCTATGTTTTTTAAACTAAAGCTTTGCTCACATCAGAGCAATTAACTGAGTCACTATCCTAATGATTTTTACCTTACTCTCAGTATTAATTGGATGATTGCTCTAGTGTGAACATACTCTAATAAGATCCTTAAGAATAATTTAGCTTTTACTTTCCAAAGCCAAGTCTACTATGTTTTCTCTTCATCCCATTTTCCTCATTAGAGATGTCATAAGTGTTAAAATAAAATTCTTGAAATAGAAATGTGTTAGAAATAAATGTCAAACAAATGATACTCCATAGAGATATTTACTATTAGAAAGCTTTCTAGAATTTCTTCTCTCTCCCATTGTCCCTCTCTTTCACTATATACACATATACAAAAACAGAAATTTATAGGTGTATGTGTATGTATGTGTATGTATATGTGCTTGTATACATAAACACAAATATGCACATGTATTTGTATGTATTCATATACAATAAAGATTTTACCAAGGACCCATTCATCCTAACTGAGAGAGTGAACTTTTAACTTAATTATTTAGCTAAAACTGAGGTCACATCCAAATATCATTACTGTAGAATATCAGGGTATGAAAAATTTCCAAGCAGAATTTTTTAAAGAACAAAATTTTATATCCCAAAATGCATTAAAAATTGCATTAACTAGATATCAAAAAGTTTGTTGTTTTGTTTAATAATATAACATTCATATAAACATCAAACTTTTCAACAAAATAGAATTATTATATGGAAGATCTATTTTTCAAGACTGCATTGTTAATTAAATAATTTGAAAAGTTTGTTGACTTGAAAGGAATACTGTGCTCTTTCTCAAAGTACCAGCTTTTGTGACATTCATATAGCAATAACACTATTATTCTCTTATTTTAAATTTATTGATATCATTTTACATAAATTTTTATAACAATTATTATTAAATTAATTTATCCCTATGGATAAAAAATACTTAGAAAAATCTTCCTCTAATGGGCATATAAGTTGTTTATAATTTTTACTTATTACAAATTTTGATGCCAAGATAGTTTGGTGAACAATGTTTTACTGCACACCAAACATCCACTCTCTTATCTGCCTTCCTTAGAGTATCACACATTTGTTCAGGTAGCCACCCTTTTCTGGGAGACCCTTGTGTCTCAAGTAGAGGTAATCCTGCTCATGGCCAGAAGTGGTGTGATTGGTCTAAATATAGTCTTATCCATACAGTCAGAACATGTTATTCCAAAATATGGCATTTTGTTATTAGGAAAAATGGAAGCAGGAGGAAAGTTCCTCTCACCTTTCCCTCATTTTTTTTAAACAAGAGGGACCGTGAGAGACAGAAAGAAAGAATCAATTTTATTTAGGTTTTTCATCTAGCCCTTTTTGCTCCAGCACTTCCTTGTGTATGTGGTACTGGAGTTTGAATTCGTGTCCTTGCACATGCCAGGCAAGTGCCTTAACTGCTGAACCACTGCTCTAGCCCCTTTTCTCTTATTCTTATGCCTGAAGCAGGTCACCCTATGGGTCTCTCCCTCTCCTGTCCATTCACAGTGGAATGACTCTCATTCAAAAGGTTGCTTTCCCTATACCTAGATAAAAGGAACACCCTGCTCTCTAAAGACTATGGGACACAAAAAGAATCTCATCAGGCAGAACTGGCAAAGTCCCCTTGGTTTATTGCCATTAGGTCTACCCACTTTGTCCATCACACTTCTCTAAAACTATCCACTTCTTTTGAACCTGGCAAAAAAACAAAAAAACAAAAAAACATACAGGTTTACCTGTTTCTCTGGGTCATTTCCTTATGATGTCTTGCAAGTCAAGTAAAATGTGCATTAATTAGTATGTTTTTCTCCTTGCAGTCTCTCTTGACTTATAGGTATTCAGCAAAGAAAATAAGATGGGAAAAATAAAGATATTTCTTTTCCCCTACACCATTTTCTGATGGTTGTCTAAGAAATGAATCATCTGGGCAAACTGAGCTGTAAAGAATAATTTTCTAGGAAAGTTCTTGGACATCCTTTGGGAAGGAAGCCACTTTCTGTCTTTTTCTCTTTAGACTTTTTCCGCCACTTATTTGAGACCCATGGTTGCTGTAGTCTCATGTGGAAGAAAACAGAGAGCCAAGACAAAACTTAAGCCGTGGTACCAGGATGTATAAATGGGAACACTGTACTCCATCTACAGATGTGCCAGCAAATTCTTTCTTTTTTTTTTTAATCATCATGAATGGAGTGTTCTATTATGAGTTGACAAAAACAGTAGCACTGTGACTATGTGATATATAGAATTAAGAAAAGTTGAGAGTAGGGAATTCATTTTTTTCTGCACTGTTGTATATCTAGCACTTACAATGCTACCTGGTGCCTAGTAAGGATGTTATAAGTGAATGCATAAATTCCTACTCATGAAAGTCTCAACTCAAAGTCTACAGAAATTTAGAAATAAGCTTTACATCCCCTTCAAATATTTTCACTTTTAAATGGGGTTTGAAAAAGAATTAATTCTATATGTCCATATCTAAATAGACAAGTAAGTGTTTATTTGAAAGTTTACGCTTAATGGCTTCTTTGCTGCTTTTGTACAATATAAATGATTTGTTTCAAGAAGAAATGCTATGTCAACAGATGGGAGGATTTGGTGATGGAAAAGGCATGCACCACAGTAAATCTGTTATGAGAAATTGTCAATGTCATGTGTTCTTCAGAAAACACAAATAAACAAAAAATGGATCCTTGATACTTTTTTGTCCCACCTTTTTATATGGCTTTAAAAATTGTTGCATAAAATTTGCTAATAGGATATAGAATTTAAATCATTAAACTCATTTATTTATATATATTTTTAAGAAAGAAGGGACAGTGAGAGAGAAACAATATTTATTTAGTTTTTCATGTGACTTTTATTCCTTGGATACTTCATTGCATGGTGCTGGGGTTTGAATTCACGTACTCTCAATGCCAGGCAAGCACCATAACCACAGAGCCACCGCTCCAGCCCCATTTATTTATATTTTTTGAAAGAAAATGTTATCAACTAAATCCCCTTTCTAAAGAGAGGAATAGTAGTATTCACAAAGTTTACATAACAGCTATTTCTCTACTGTGACACAAACCCCATTAACTTTTACTAACCATCAGTACTCTCCTTCGATATCTCAGCCTTTGAGTGATAAATACAATCCCTCAATGTTGGGCTTCAACATGCAATGCATTGAGAGTGTTGCATCAGAAAGAGGAACTCATTTGCTGAAACCTGCCTCCTGAGGACCAAAATGACTCCAGACACCCTAATCAGGGGATCGCCTTGAGGTCTTGATGCCTCTTTGGACCGCCTGATGGGATAGGTTAAATAACTGCTACCGGCATGGGCTCTCCGCCCCTTGCTGACCTTTCCTTTCATTGGTCCCCATACTCTTTATAACCGCACACACTTCCTCAATAAACGAGTTCCTGCTGCGACTGGTCTCCTGACAAGTCTGATTGTCCTCCTTAGGGAGGGCTGGGAACGGGCTGTCAGCCGACCCTTGCCTCTCTTGGCCGCCTTGGTTGGCCAATGCTTCTCTCCTTCTCCCGTGCGGGTCAGGGGGAACACGATAGGTTAAAAACCCCAACACCTCAACATTTTAGATCCACTATTCCTATCCCACTTTGTGAGGAAAAGTTTGATTGTCCCCCCCCCACCAACCTGATAAGTCAACATTAGAATTATCAGTTCTATTTCTTATAATCAAAGGTCAGAATTTAATTGAAAGGATTTTTATTGTGTTGTGGCCTAAAATAATAAAGCACCATATAATTATTAGCATCTTAAATCATGTGAAATTTAATAAGTATATCTTAAATTCATTGTTTTAAATCACTTTAACTTCTAAGCATACCACACCCTTTTTATTTCAATACCCACCATTCAGCTGGGCACAGAAGTATGTGCTTGTAATTCTAGCAACTTGGGAGGCTGAAGGTAGAAGGATTACAAGTTTGAGGTCAGCTTTAGCAACTTAACAAGACCCTAAGCAACTTAGTGATACCCTGTCTCAAAATAAAAATTAAAAATTAAAAAAGGAGCTGGGGATGTGGCTCATTGTTCAAGGGCTCCTAGGTTCAATCCCTGATACCATAAAAAACAAACAACAACAATAAACTTTCAATCAATTACTGTTCCTAAAAGAAGTTTTTAATCTCTTTGTGGCAAATAATTCTGTGTTCAAAAACTCTTTTTCTTTCAGGTCACAAACCCCTCCAATTCATCTCATCTGATTGTTTAATTTGTGCTATTTGAAATATTTGAATAAACACACACATTCAAGCAGGGGTTCTTGATGTTTATTGTGTGGTCTAATAACCTAGTATTTTTTTTTACTTTTCTTATTTTTTATTGGTGCCTTATAGTTGTACATGTTGACAGGATTTATTGTCACATATTCATAGAGCACACAATAAAGCAATACAATTTGGTCAACACCCCCCTGCTGCATCCCCCTACCTCCCTCCTCCCATTCCTCTCCTATATTTTTCCTAAAATACCCAAGTGCAGTGACATAGTTCTTATACCTATGATGAAGAACATTTTTATATACATTACTATAGTTTATACAGTGTCATACTTAAAAATGTTTGGAGTGTGACTTGCGTTAACTCAGTTCCAACATTTCCTCTTCTACTCACTTCCTATCACCCCTTGTTATCTTTAGATATAATTGACTATAGGATTAAACATTTACATTTTTGTAAATTCATGCAGTGTAGGTTATTCAAATATTTTGTGCAGTATCTTGCAACTGTATCTCATAAATATTGGCATATTGTATTTTATTACATTTTACTTTTCATTATTTTTTCTTTTCTTTTTAAAAATTTTTATTAAGGAATTGAGTTGTCAAAGAATCTTAAATGCGGGGCTGGAGCGGTGGCTCAGCGGTTTCGGCGCTTGCCTGGCAAGCACGAGGACCTGGGTTCAAACCCCAGCACCACATACACAACTAAGTGTTAGAGCAACTAAGACCATGTGAAAAACTAAATAAAGTTGTTTCTCTTTCTCTGTCTCTCTCACTGTCCCTCTCTCTTTAAAAAAAAAAAAGAATCTTAAATGTGTATGAAGTGACAATATGATGTACATTTTGTGTTAAACTAGTTTCCCTTACACTTTCTACTCTCCTGTCTCTTGATTCTTTTATATTATACCCCTCTAAGAGATACAAAAGTATATATGTATTTAAATTTGTACATATGTATATATGATTGTAAATTTCTCAGAATTAAAGATGATATAAGTATCATTTGACTTCTCAGGGGGCTGACACATTGGCTACATTGTAGATTGTCTCCCTAGATCCGTCCTTATCCTCCCTACCTCTCCCACCCCACACCTCTCCCTTCCTCCCTCCCCTATCACCTAGTATTTTTAAGAAAGAGTTTTGAATGTTTTCACCATCGAGAAATGGCAATTGAGGAGACAGATATGTTTAAACTTTATGAAACATTACACAGTGTACACATGCATTGAAAAATGATGAGGTACCTAATTAATATGTATCATTTTTCTTGTTTTTTAAAGAGGGAGTAACAGTGACAGAGAGAGAAAGAGAGAATCAATTTTATTTTGTTTTTCATGTGACTTTCATTGTTCCAACACTTCATTGTGTATGTGCTGGGGTTCAAACCTGAGTCCTCCTGTCTGCTAGGCAAGTGCTGTAACCGCTGACCCTCAACTCCATATCTCCAGACCACACACACACCATCTTGGTAGCAATGTTTGGGGCACAGCTTGAGCTGGCTACTTGGGAGGCCCTCACCAATTCCCAAGTGAGGCTATGTTTCAGAATTTGTGTTCTGAGGCTAAAGAGATGGTTCTGTGGTTAGAGTGCTTGCCTGGCATGCACAAGAAGGACTCAGGTTTGAACTGCTGCATGACATACACAACTGTTGGAGAAACAAAAACCAGATGAAAAGTAAATAAAAGTGATCATTCCTCTCTCTCTCTCTTGCTCAAAATAAAAAATGAAATAAAACCATTCAGATTATCTTTAGTCAATCTGAAAACACATCTAGTAAATGGATTAGCTCCCATTTATCTAATACCCCTTATAAGCAAGTTTTTTAAAGCAATGAAATATTCTTTTATATTGTTCTTGTTAAAATAAAAAATATGTCTTATCACACTTTAATTCATTGCATGCATTTTGGGTATAATTTCTGTTTTGTTTCCTGAAATGATGTAGGGGAAATAGTTTAAAATTGTGACAAAAAGCCCTGATGGAATTGTGGATTACAGTGGGAGTTTGACCTATAACTTTGTCAGGCTCAAATAGAAATGAAAAGATAATCTAAAATACCTGCCTCTCTGGTATCCAGCATTCCCTTTCTGCTGTCATCTTAATTGGTTCTTCCTGTCTGAATGTTAGTTTTGATCAGGCCTGACCTGTCCTATCTTCCTTACTTCAGCTATTTTTCTGAGTCTGCAGGGGCAATTGGCCCTATCCAGCAAGACCTCTGGAGATTTCAAATAATTAGTTGTAGGGTTCTTTCTAAAAGTTTTTATCTCTGGATGATATAGTGGAGGGCAGAGGCATTTTCTCCAGGCTGATCTGTCTGAGCAGGAGCCCTAGATAACCGGGAATGACAGCAGCTGTGTTACTGCTCTAATGGTGTGGATTCAAGCAGAACACTAACAAGACGCACAGGCAACAGGGGAGAATAGTCACAGGAGAATCCGGACCTTTACGAATGCCCTCCAAACTTGCCTGGAACTTGTCATTTCAAAACAGGGATTCCGTAGTGTAAATGTGTCCCCAGAAGGGGAGAGTATGCTTAAAATGGTTGGGGAACTCAGGGTGTACCACTTGGTGATGGTGACAAACCCTGCAATTCTCAGTAATTCATTGTTGGGTAACAGGGATCAGAAAGCAGTGACAAGGTAAAGTGATAAGATAAATTTATCCTGTGTGTATATGCGCGCGCGCGCACACACACACACACACACACACACACACATATGGATTTATATGTACATACAGACATATGTGCATGCAAGGTATCCTCCAAAACTCCTTAAAACATAATTGCCATTATAACGGTATCCAAAGGCAGGACATGTAAGAGATGAGTAAATGAATGAAGAAATTAAGTGCTAGCAGTGAGTTATGCTACTAGGGTTTCCCATATTCCTCAGAATTTTCATTTAAATAAGTCAAGAGTTTGGGGGAGGGAATCATTTTGATGTTCATCATTTTTCTTTCCATAATACTAAAACATTGAAAATTAGTAACCATCAGAGTTTTAACATGTGCTATTTTCTTCTCTCCTCATGAAATGGTAATAATAAGTAATTCCTAATAATAGTGACAGCAGTTGAGGGCCTGGTGGGGCTTAAAGTGCCCCACGAGCTGCATAGATTTTTCTCTCCTTTATATTGATATGATTTTTCCCAAAGAATGTACATGTGAACAATGACATTTTCTCAATTTTATATAAATTGCTTCAGCAAAAAGGATCTGAAATTGATTTCAAAGACATGATTTTGAGCTTTCCTGTTTTGGAATGAGGCCCTACCATCAAATGTAATAGAAATAGGTTTAGTAGGTTTCTAATCTGTTCCAGATGTGGATTTATCACAATTCTTTGTTACTGTGACCCTAGTAAACAGAACTGTCATTATTTTATCACTTCATAGAATAGGAAATTATTGCTTGGAATGACTAAGAGACTCAAAACCACAACAAAATCACAACAGCAAAGAACTCAGAGTATGAACGCATAGTCTTCCTCTTAACGAGCACTTTATACTGATACTGGCATTAACTCTCTCATCAGCATGTGCTCTATTGTACTTTATAGAGACAGGTAGAAAAAACTGAACTTCCCCTGAATGTGGACACATGTGAAATATTCATTTACCATAAGCTATTAGTTATTATGAATTCTATAAATAATTATGGCATGTAGTTTCTGTTCTAAAATGTGTTAATAAAACTTCTTATTCAACTCTAACTCTGTGCCCTAAGACCTGATGCAGTGCCCAGCACATAGTAGATATTATATAACTACTTATTGTTAAACTATTATGTTGGTCAGCTTTTTCTGACAAGTATCTAAAAAAAACTTAGAGGAAGAAGGATTTATTTGTGTTCGTGCTTTCAGAGGCCTCAGTTCATCTTTGGCTGGTTGCATTGCTTTGGGCCTGAGGTGAGGCAAAGATCATGGTTGAGGGAAGCAATGTGGGGAAGATGCTTAGCTCATAGCATCCAGGAAGCAGGATGGGGTTGCAGAGATGAGAGAGAGAAAGAGACAGAGTGGGGAAGAGAAATGGAGGGGGAGGAGGACAAGAAATACCACTTTCAGGGCACATCCCCAGTGACCTGCTTCCTCTGACCCTACCCTGCTCCCTAAAGTTTCCACCACTTCCCAATAGTCCCTTCAGCTGTCAGCATAATACTCTGATAAGATCAAAATCCTCTGGATCCAATCTTTTTCCACAAACCCCACCTCTGAACATTGCTACATTGGGAACAATCCAGATCCAAATCTATGGAGCTGAAATTGAGGTTAATTGACCAATGTATTCATTTTCTATCATTAAGTCATAAATGTTCATCAAGAATTTTAGACAGGATTGGTAGTGGGCAATGGGGTCAACATATTCATGGGAAGAAAAATCATAATTTAACTTTCCCAAGAAAGAGGTATTAAATTTTTCTAGGTATTTCATAATTGGGTACATAAAATCTACACCAATTAGATGAAGCACACATTCCCAGTGAGATCTACCCTAAACTAATATTAACCTCAGCATACTAAGAAGTCCCTGACTCCTTTTAGTTTAAGTTTTTGGAGCATCTGGAGCCAGAAGGGCAAATATTCCACTGGGAACTATTTACTATGAAGTTTAAAGATCATTGCGAGTTTACAGACAATTAGCAGTTCTTTCCTGGCCAAACATACTCTGTAAGGTTGTATTTAAAGAACAAGCACTGGGGCTGGAGCGGTGGCTCAGCGGTTTCGGCACTTGCCTGGCAACCATGAGGACCCGGGTTCAAACCCAGCACCACGTGCACAGCTGAGTGTTAGAGCAACTAAGGCCATGTGAGAAACTAAATAATTGCTCTCTTTCTCTGTCTCTCTCACTGTCCCTCTCTCTTTATTAAAAAAAAAAAAAAAAAGAACAATCACTCAATACGAGAAAATTTGCTACCACACTCTGGCATGTTACACACACTTTAGTGAATTTTGGAAATGATGTAGCTAATAAATTTTAAATACAGATTGCACTAACACAATTTTGTTTGTCCTAACAAGATAATTATGAATTTGGAGCTGTGTCTCGGTGGTTACAGCTCTTGCCTGGCATGTACAAGTACATGGGTTTGAACCCCAGCACCCATGTGCACAACTAAGTTTCAGAGCAATGAAAGCCATGTGAAAAACTCAATAAAAGTTGATTCTCTCTGTCTCTCTTTCACTGTCCTTCTCTCTTAAAAAAGAAAAGAGTTATATAGTTATAGGTTCTGTTCTTGTCTATGATTGACTTTTGAGAAAGTAGAATCCTTTAGTGCTTCTGTTCACTGAGTATTCAATGATATTCATTTCTTTAAGAAAAGATTGCAGAAACAAGTAAGACAACATGATAATGTGTAAAATCTAACTGCCATAGTTGCAAAGGTTTGTAAAGCTACTTAAATTCTGCTTAAATATGAATGCCAGCATAAATCTCTTCCCCTTCTGCTTTAATGCTAATTGTCTTGAGGAACTTAGGGCTTCATTTTCTTAGATCTAATAACCTCAGCACTCTTTTGGTGAGTCCTGGCATCCATTATCTGAAGTGTTTATTATCTTCCTCACTGAGCTATAATTTTTACATAGAGGAACACAATGATGTCAGCGACATTGGGTTTATTACCTACAAAGAACTTGAGGAACGTGCTGTGATCCCTATGATTTCCAGGATTATATTGTCTGTTGTATTTTCCCGAGTTCTCTTCTTGGTTAAATAACTTGACACCTGATTGAAATATTTTTTTCTTCATTTACAAGTCAGTCAGAAACATGCCTATGCCTACTTCACTTATTTTATTAAGAAACACACAAACACATGCTTGCATACACACACACACACACATACACACACACATACACACACGTGGGGTTAGAGATCAGCATTTTTAAGGTCACTCCTCCTTAAGGTGTAAGCTGTCCCCAGAGCATTTTGTCTGCGTCTCATAAGTTCTCGTAGGTTTTTCTTTTCCCTTTTGTGATTTTACTTTGTCTTTTTAAGTTGAGAATTGCACAGGTAAATGAGGTTCAGGCAAAATCTTATTTGCATTTCCCATAGAAGAAGCCTCACTTCCTAGGAAGTTAAGGTTTGAGGGTGTTTGAACTTTACTGGACTGGCTTTCAGTCCAGCTTGTACAGTAGAGTCACCTTGCAGATTTTAGCAGCTCCTGATGCCTGTGCCCTGCCAGACCAGAGATCCCAATTTCACTGGCATTACCTAGGGTCTAGATATTGGCAACCTTAGAAGCTTCAGAAAGGAGTCTAACAGAGGCAGGGTGTAGATGTTCTCTGTTTATTCTAAATAAACAATTCTGGTTTCTGGAGCTTTGAGTGAAGAGTGATGATTCAGTGATGTGTCCTGACATTTTACTAATGTTAGGACTAAGCAGCTATACAAATTCACCCTGCTTATTTTCTTAGAATTCGCTAGGAAGCAAATATGAGCTCTGTCTTGGGTATGCTACCTAACTTCCACGTTTGCAAATGACCAAACACCATGACTCCTGTCTATTTTCTCAGCAAGCGTACCAGGCAGAGCTTTTCTAGAGAACACCTGGACACTTAGAATTTTCAAGTTGCCATATCTCCTTCCAGTAAGAAATAGCATAATAAAGTCTAATCCTGTGTGCACTCATGAGGATGCATACTTTTTTTAGTATCTAAAATTAATTTACTATGACATATACCATGATACAAATATTTTTTACCCTCAAAACTTGGACATGCATCAGCAATGGCATGTCCAATGGCATCGACAATGATGCTTAGGGGTGTTCAATGTGCTTAAGCATGAACTGAACTTCTGGTACATGAATGAACAATGCATTTTCAGTTTGAACACTGAGAAGCTGTAGTGTACCATTTATGAACTTTGAATCAAATCCCTGATCAAAGAGAGATTCAGGAATTGAGATAAGGTGAGTTTCAATAAATTCCAAAATGCAAAACATAATCTTAGGGGGATTAGGAAGATGGTGACGGGCGGGAGGGTTGCATGTAGAATCTCTCCATGAAGTGGGACGCCAAGTTGGGAGAAGTGTCTTTCTGTAAGGTGGGTGAATGCCAAAATTTTTGCCTAAACTCATTAGTATTCAAGCAAGGAAATTTAGAGAGGCAGAGGCTTGGATAAATTAAGTATACAAGAAAATCCAAATAAGGAAATAGCAGCTTCAGCTGGAAGGACCACCACCCAGCTGGTGGGCTGCTGGATTGGTACAGAGCAGATGGAGCAATGCACATAAATAGAGGAAGGACAAATTGGCACACAGAGCTCTGATATCAGAAGTGCTCACGCTGTGCTCCAGAGTGCAACCCAGGGACTGCATTAGGGAGTTCAACTTAGACTCCCCCCAATCTGGCAGCAGTGAGCTAGGGGCAATCATCATTTTGACTTGACTTGGGGGTGGTCCAAGCAGTTGCTCCAAGACCAGGGGCCTCAAAGCAGAGGTCACCCCAGTGGATGCACTATAATGCAGCTCACCATTCCAGGACTCCAGTGTTCTGACAGTCTGCCCTAGGGGGTGTAGGCCTGGTGGACCCTCCCTACTGGTTCTGCGACTCTCAAGTAGAGGATGCCCCTCTACTTCCAACATACACTGAACTCCAGCTGGAGTTTGCTTTCAGGGTTCTGCATGACAGGCAGTTCCATAGGACCTACATGGACTGGGCTGGACCAGCTTGCTAAACCTGTGACTCTGGAGCAGAGATCAGGTCCTCTCAAGCTGGGTAGAGATTACCTTCAGCCTCAGTGATCTATGAACTGAAAAGGCATCCAGGACCAGCGCTTTCCTCTGCTTTTGGGTCCTGAGACCTGGGAACAGAGAAGGTCATATAGGTCCTGTGTGTTCCAAGTGGGGCCTGACTTCCACATTTATTGAGTTTGCATGTAAGAACTCCCCAGGTGCGAGTCTGGCTGGGCTGTTCTCTTCTTCTCGCCACTAACCCCCTTTCTGAGGCTGAGACTGCATCAGGCAACATCTCTTGTGGGCAAGTAGGGGCCTCAGATCACTCAAGACTGGGGGCACAGCTGTCCCAGGAGAGCGCAATTCAGGCTGGCCACACTCCTAGGATCAGTGAGAGACCCTTGCAGCTGCTCCAGGACCCACAAGTCTGCCTTGGGGCCCCAGCCGAAGTGGGGCAAGAGTTTGGGTAGGCAGACACTAAAGTGCCCAGGTGTTCAATCCAGGTAGCCCAAAAGGATATGTTCACAAGAAGCAGGAACAGTGAGAGACTGCACCCACCACAGGAGAAGAATATTGGGAGGACTCTTGGGAATCTGACTTCCAGGTGAGAACAGCAAAAAAAGCCCCTCCAACAACCTCACCCTGGAAGTGCCTCCACCCAGATGTAGATATGAACATATACCTCCACTGTATATCTTGATCTCAGCAGTAATAATGACCCTCCCGACTCTTTTCTTGGTGGTGTTATTACTGTGTGTTTGTATTTTGATTTTTTTTTGTTTGTCTGTTTGGCATGGTTGTTTTTTTGTTTGTTTGTTTGTTTCTTGGTTCTTTTGCTATGTTTGTATTGCTGTGGTTTGATTTGTGGCTGTCTGTGATCTTGCAAAGTAGTGCACAGTCTCTTTGTGCTGTAGAGTCTCCCAGTAGTAAGCCTCTTCTTCATTTTCCTCTGTCAACACCTAAATTGTATTCTGCTCCCTCTCATCTTTCTTCAAAGTCATTACTCCAATCTATTCCCCCTTTCTTTCTTTTCTTTATTTTAGCAGAACAGCCTACATCATCTCCACTCTCTTGTTGCTTTCTCTCCAAATTCACAAGTTGTTCACTACCTTCCTACCACATTCTCTTTGCTCGTTAGACTTTTTTCCTTCCCCTACAGAGGTTTTGGAAAACCGAAGTGAATGCCAAACTTGAAAATAGGTGTTTGATCTCAAATCAAGCATAATCTGAAGACACTTATGGAAGAAAACTGCTAATTCCTTTGGTTTTATTGGTGGTAATTCGCACTGTAACAGCTACAGTTGACACAAAGTAAACAGATCAACCCTGTATGTTGCATGCATTAGCTGTACATATAGACTCCTACCCCCTCTCTCCTGAGGTATTGGAAATTGTAAATGTCAATGATAATTCACAGATTGGGGAGCCCGCCATTGAACTGTACTATCCAAATTTTACCCCAGCCCAATTAAGCAAAGAGATAAAAACTCCATAATCATCAACAAAGACCCCAAGAGAATTATTCAGTGATGTATTTCAAGCCCTACTCCCTGAAACTGAAAATGAGGAAAAAGGGAAACAATCCTCCACCTTAAACCCACAGCTCTCCACCCAAGGAGTCCGTGGCTGGGAACCTAGATAAAAACCTAGAAAAAAAATCAATAATCTGATTAGTAAATCAATCAACAAATTAAAAGAAGACTTAAGGAAGGAAACAAGAGAGCAATTTCAGGAGCTGAGAGACCGCTTTGATAAAGAGCTAGAGATTCTGAAAAGAGATGTAGCAGAGCTTTTGAAATTGAAAAACACAGTCAACCAAATTAAAAGCTCATTGGAAGATACTAATATCAGAGTAAACACAGTAGAAAATAGAATGTCAGCTCTGGAAGAATGAACATCAGAAAATGAAAACAGTCTGAGCAATGCTGAGTGCAAGGACTATAGACAAGAAAAGAAACATACTGAGCATGATTAATATTTCCAAGAAGGATGGGACGAGATGAGAAGAAATAGCCTGAGAGTAATTGGGATGGGAAAGATGTAGAACAACAAATAAACAGCATAAGAAAACTTTTCAATGAGATAGCTAAAGAAAATTTACCCAAATCAGAATTGATCCAGAAATTCAAATTCAAGATGCCTATAGGACACCAAACAGACCTAACCAAATGAGAAACCCAATGAGACACATCATATATAAAATGAGGAACAGAGAAATCAAGCAAAGGATTTGAAAAGCAGTAAGGGAAAAACACCAAATCACATTCAGAGGCAGACCAATAAGGATTACTGTGAATTTGTTGCCTCAGACAATAAAGGCCAGCCAAAGGTACTATACTCTGCAAAACTCAGCTTTAAATGTGATGGGAGAAATAAAATACTTCCATGATAAGTTCAAACTATCAAGATACATGAACACAAAACCAGCTCTACAGAGAATACTAAAAGACAAATTTCATACAGAGGAATGAGCTAACAATTCCCAAAGCCCATAAACAGAAGAAAGTCAATAATAACTCACTAAAAAATATCCAAGATGGCTGAAAATATAGCAATGGTCACAATGCCAGGGTCCCACAATCACATATCTATTCTAACACTGAACACAAATAGACTCAATGCCCCAATCAAAAAACACATAATAGCTGACTGGATCAAAAAACAAAATCTAACAATATGCTGCTTATCGGAGACACATTTCACAGCTGAAAATAGACACAGATTGAAGGTGAAAGGTTGGCAAAAAACCTACCAGGCTTAGGGTCCAAGAAAGCAAATGGGCACTGCAATCCTTATATCTGACAAATTAATTTTGACCAAAAATTAGTCAGAAAGAATAAAGAAGGTCATTACATCATAGTAAATTCTTGGAAATGAATGATAAAGATGAAACAACATATCAAAATCTATAAGATAGTATGAAAGCTTCTTAAGAGTTAAATTTATAGCACTGAGTGCTTTCCATAAAAAATCAGGAAGGAATCCAAATAAATAGACTTATGCTCCAACCCAAATCCCTATAAAAGGAGGAATAATCCAATCCCCAACTCAACAGAAGACAGAAAATAACTAAAATCAGAGCTCAAATCAATGAAATTTTGAACAACAACAACAACAACAAAACAATAGAAAGTATCAACAAAACAAAGTGCTGGTTCTTTTAAAAAATAAATAAGATTGAAAGACCCCTAGCCAACTCACCAAAAGGAAGAATATAGTGAAGCAAATCAACAAAATCAAAGATGAAAATAGAGATATCATCACTGACTCAACCAAAATCCAGAGGATTATCAGAACTTATTTTGAAAATATATACTCTTCTAAATTTGATAACCTGGAAGAAATGGACAAATACCACAGATGACATTCCCAAATAACACAGGGGGACATTGAAAATTTAAGCCAATCAATCTTAGATAGGAAAATTGAAATAGGAATCAAAGGCTTTCCAAAAAAGACAAGCCCAGGACCTGATGGCTTTTAAGCAGGATTCTACCAGTCCTTTACAGAAGAATTAAAAGCACTGCTTTGTAAGCTATTCCATGATATTGGAAGGGACAGAATCCTCCCAAATACTTTTTATGAGTCAAATATAAACCTGATACCAAAACCCAACAAAGACACATCAAGAAAAGAATACTGAAGACTAATGTCCCTGATGAACATAGATGTAAAAATCCTTCATAAAATCTTTGCGAACTACATCCAAAAACACTTCAAAAAGATAATACACCACAATCAAGGGGACTTAATTTCACAAATGCGTGGCTGGTTCAATATACACAAATCAATAAATACAATTCATCACTTAAACAGAATTAAAGATAAAAATCACAAGATCATCTCAATTGATTCAGAAAAGGACTTTGAAAAAATTCAACACACAAAAATCCAACATTATACTTCATGGAGAAAGACTGAATGCATTCCCACTGAATTCAGGAAAAAGACAAGTCTATCTACTTTAACCATTCTTATTCAGTATAGTCCTTGAAACCCTAGACAGAGCTATCAGACAAGGGAATGAAATCAAAGGAATTTGAATAGGAAAAGAGGAAGTCAAGGTATCTCTATTTGCTGATGACATGAACCTGTAACTAGCAGACCAAAAAAGCTCAAACAGAAGACTTTTAAAGCTCACAAATGAATTTAGCAAACTGGCTGTTATAAGATCAACTCTCATAAATCAATAGCTTCTCTATACTCTAGTAGCAATTCCGCTGAAAAAGAAATCAAGAAATCTGTCCCATTCATAATAACCTCAGAAAGAATAAAATAGTTGGACATCAATCTAACAAAGGATATAAAGGATCTCTACAATGAAAGCTATCAAACATAAAAAAAGAAATTGCAGAAGACCTGAGTAGTTAGAAAAACATTCCATGTTCTTAGTTAGTCAGAATCAATATAATTAAAATGGCCACTTTACTGCCCTGTATAAAGTCAATGCAATCCCCATCAAGATACCAATGACATTCTTCATGGATATAGATAAAGCAATTCTCAAATACATTTGGGATAACAGAAAACCCAGAATAGCCAAAACATTAATAAGCAAGAAAGACGAAGCAAAATGTGTTACAATAACTGACATGAAATTAAATTATAGGGCTATAGTAACAAAAGAAGCATGGTATTGTTGTCAAAACAGACATGAAGACTAATGGAACAGAATAGAAGATAGCAAGACAAACCCAGAAATCTTTAACCATCTGATGTTTGACAAAGGAGGCAAAAACATAGTGTGGAAGAATGACAGTCTGTTCAACAAATGGTGGTGGATGAACTGGACAGTCATATGTGGACACCTGAAATTAGATCCTTACCTCTCACCTTGCACAAAATGTCAAATTGAAATGGATCCAATAGTTAGAAATTAAACCAATAACTATATAATTGGTAGAAGAAAAAATAGGATCAACACTTTACAACATCGGTGTAGGCATTGCCTACCTTAACCAGACTCCCATAGCATTAGCATTAAAGGCAAGAATAATTGTGTGGGATGCCATGAAACTGAAAATCTTCTGCACAGCTAAAGAATTTGTCAAGAGTGTCAAGAGAGAATCTACAGAATGGGAGAAAATCTTTGCCTGCTATACCTTCAACAGAGGGCTAATATCAAGAATATAAAAAAAACTCAAAAAATCAAACACCAAACCCACAAATAATTCAATCAATAAATGGGCTGGAAAACTAAATAGAAAGTTTTCCATAGAGGAAGTCCAAAAAACCAATAAATATATGAGAAAATATTCTATATCACTAGCAATCCAAGAAATACAAATCAGAACTTCACTGAGATTCTACCTCACTCCTGTCACAGTGGAAAAATGAAGAATATGAATAATAACAGATGGTGGAGGGGATGTGGGAAGAAAGGAACACAATCACACTGTTGGTGGGACTGCAAGCTTGTACAGCCACTCTGGAAAGCAGTGTGGAAATACCTAAAAAAAATCTAGGGTTGGAAACACCTTATGACTCATTTATCCCAGTCCTGGGTATTTACCAAAAAGAGCTAGAATTGGCATATTAAAGAGACACAGCTACATCAATGCTTATAGCAGCTCAATTTATCATAGCTAAATTGTGGAACTAACCTTGATGCCCCTTGCTGAATAAGTGGATTGAAAAGCTGTGGTATACATATACAGTGGAGTTCTTCTGCTATTAGAGGGAATGATATCACAGCATTTGCAGCTAAATGGATGGAAACGGAAAAAATATGCTGAGTGAAATATCGCAAACTTAGAGATTTAAGGGCTGAGTGTTTTCTCTCATATGTGGCAGCTAGGGTAAAATCTAAGATAGGTTGAAAGCTAGCTAGCCTCAAAAAAGAAACTCAACATAGGTGAACTTTCACATAAGTAGAGGGAACCATATTTATGAAGCTTGGGTAAGAAGTGGGGGAGGCAAGGAGGTGAGGGAGGCATTGGGGGGTTATCAGTGTAACTGGAAATCCTTGACTCCCATGAGAAGCCCAACTATACACAATTGGGCAGAAAATATCAGAAAATTCAAAAATTAACACACATATATATGTTTATTTCTATCTATAACATGGTGGTAAAGCAGAGGAGGCATGGGAGCAGGGTGTGGTTGAAGTGTGGAGCTCCAGTACCAGGATCAGCCTTAACTGATATCCATCCATGGATGAATATGTAACAAAATGTCCCTCCAATATAAAAGACTTTGTCAAATGAATAAAAAAAGTAAAAAAAAAAAACCCTAATCTTAGTAATTATCAGTCTGAAACACACAGCTGTCTGAAACAAACAAACAAACAAATCAACTCAATAACTCCCTTAAAAGAAAGAAAGAAAGAAAGGTATAGGAGACAGTTCTTCCTCTACGTTAGCCCTCCTAGTAGTTTGTTTTGAAAATAAATTTGTTGTTTCAGAACTGCAAGTAATCACACAATATATAGTTTTTTAATCTGTTTTTATGCACTTTGTAAAATGCATTTTATGTGCATGCATGTTTTTCATGCATTAATACTTTGCTCATTTAAATAGGTTAATGATCTCATGATGGGAGAATGATCCTGGATGGTCACCATGGTCACTATGTACCACTACATATGTCTGTATAAGTCAGAGGTCAAAGAAGGGTTCACACAAAACAAGAGGTAAAGATGTGAAAGCTAATACAGAGGCAAGAATTGGAGTGAAGTCATGGAATACCACCAGACATGGGAAGCTGGAAAAGATAACAAATGCATTCTCCCTAGGGCCTCCAAGGGGACCATTGTGTTGCTGACACCTGGATTTCGGTTAAGCAATACCTGATTTAAACTTGGCCTTCAAAATTGTGAGAAAAGTCTATTTCTCTTCTTTTAAGCCACCAACTTTATGGTGTTTTATTACAGCAGCAAAATGAAACTAACTAGAGCAGTGTTAAAGTTCTCAGAGTTTTGTTACCTTACCAATAAGACTTTGTGAAATTGGGGTGAATTTAAGGAGTTGAAGTGAGCTGCTATCCTCTGTTCCACAGCAAAACTACTTTTTTTCCCCTTAATTCTCTGAATTTTGAGATCAGTTATTTATATTACTTCCCTTTTCTTCTTTGGTTGCTCTATATTATTTTTATAGTATTTTCTCATTATTTAAACTTTCACACTATTTCAGTTTGTAATGTTAATTTAATGTGGAATCTTAACACTAATACCTGAATTTACTGTTCTAAAATTTATATTAAGTCAGGTCCCTGCATTTTAGACATTCCTTTAATAGAAATATGCCCTGGGTCAAATGTTTACTGATGGACACAAGTGAAAAGAATCTGATACTTTTCAGGAGCAAGTGTCTTTGTGGAGAAAACGAGTCCACTGGAGCAGATCACATTGCTGGTAGATTTTTTAGTACACACCAACTCAATGCTGCTCTAGCACAAATCGTGGTCAGCATCAATCATTGACCAGGTTCTAAGTCCTGGTATTAAATTTTGAAAAAGTAATTTTAGAGTCTTAACTGCCTTGTACTAATAATATTGATAGTTTAGGAACAGTGTGTCTGTAAAACATCATCTCTCAGAGTCGTGTAATCCTTTAATTCTATCAAGGAATGGAGAATAGAAAGTGAGGAAAGTAACCTCCCCGATTTCAGCCTTCAACTTTACAAAGCCTCTTTCAGAAATAAAGATACAGAGGAGGTCTATTATCATGTTTTAAATGTGGATAAGTTGTAATATCATACAACCTAAGGCATTTGTAGCATTGTGTTGGGAAAGAGGCAGCAGGGAGGGATAAGGGTAGGTAATTGAGGGGGTGTCTTGGGGGTAAATCTAATTTTCATAATTTATATATATATATATATATAACATTATTTCATTAGAAGCTTATTTGATTGTTCAACAAATAAATTTCTGAATTAAAAAAAAAGAAATAAAGACACAGGGCTGGGAATCCACCAAGCCTTCTCTGGGCTCTGCACCAAAAGATCCATAGGTCTGTGCTTGCCACCTGCCTCTGTATGACCTGCTATGCCCTCCTCTGTGGCAAGTGGGCTTGTCCTGGGCTCCTGGGGGACAGGCAGGTTCCTGATGACCAGGAACAATTCTCCAGTGTCTGCAATGCTTTCTGCTTTCTGAAATTACAAAGCAACTAAGTGACTTCCCGCTGGCTGTGAGCATCTAGAATGGATTAAAGTGGCATTTTTTGTTTCTTCTCATGAAGTTCTTCTCATGAAACCCGGGAATTAATCTAGAGTAGGACTTTTCTCAAGACCTGGATTGAATTTGGGCAGCACGAGCAGGCTGCAGAGAGTAGAGAGATACAGAAGAATTTCCAGCTGAAGGATGAATAGGAAACAATTGATCAGAAATACCATTAGAGAAATTTTTTGAATTCTTCAGATAGGTGATTATTTTTTCACATGAGGTGAAATCTACACTAAACACAAAGCAAAGTCTGAAATATGAAAAATATGTCATTTAATATCTAATGTAAATTTAGGAAAACAAATAAAGTGATAGATTTTTTTTTAACTGTGGTAAAATGTAAAACTTTCAGACTCACCTCTAAGAATTTCCATGATTCTGAAATTTGGTAATATCACAAACATGGAACCACTTTAGTGAAAAATAATACTTGAGAATCCATTTGATATATCCAAGGAAGAAGATCTGAAAGTGGAAAATTGCTACTAATGAATAATTTACATATTATCTTGGCAACATAATACATACTCGGGTTAAAGTTCAGTCTCTGAAGCTGCTATTTTCACAATAACTGCTAGATTTGATTTATATGTGCAATAGAACCTACTGACTTTCCTTGACTTGGAGATTCTACACAACTGCTTCTGAGTTCCAACTCTCTAGAGATTCCAGTGTCGGTGTCCTTGATCTTGGACACACAAGTAGATGAACTGTCACCCAGTGAATGTTACACACAGCGCACCATGAGCATCATTTTCTTTCCTGGCACTAAGGTAAAATCAGGTTTTCAGAAGAGGAGAAGCCACACTGCACCTCTGCTACACGAGATTACTCTGCTATTGCCTTTGAGTCTTTCGTATTCCCTTCTCAAGCATCACTTTGTATTGATTTAATCCAGTTGATTCTGATCTGATAAGCATTTGTCTCTCTTTTCCTCTTCATTTCATCTCTTTCCCTCTGTTGAGTAAAGGAAAATATGCAGGTATCCCTGTCATTCCAGGGACAGAAAAAGCAATGGGGTTCCATAAGCTGATTTCCCTTGTCTTGCAATAGCAATTTCCAGGCAGGCTCTGGCAGCGACAACTTTGTTATGTAAGACTAGCACTTCAATCATGAGACTTTATCCTTTTCAGTCAGTTACCCTCTAAAACAATTGCCTGTACCTTTTGGGACTTTCTGCTAGTTTTTTGTTTTTAAAATGTTTTTCCCTATTCAGTAAGTCTTTTCTCTTTCTTTTCTTTTGTTGGTGGTTTGAAATCAAATTCAGTGTGAATAAGACAGGGAAATATAAAACACTGCATTTGGAGGAGAAAATGAAGGCTCTCAAAGGGATTGAAGATGGGTGAACTCTTAAAACTGTAATGGATGAATTTGGAATCAGTATATCAATGTTTTATGACATTAAAAAGAATATGAAAATGATTTTGGGCACTTTACTGAAACAGGACATGACACTAGTAGGGGCTGAGAAGAGAAAGAGGATAACAGGAGCAAAATACAATGAAGTGATGTCTACAGTGGTATGAGCAGAAGTGCTCAGCAGGTTTTGTGTTAGAGTTGTGGAGCTTCAGGTTGCTGCAGAGAGATTTGCACAATATTTTGGGCAAATAGACTTCAAAGTTAGTATTGGTTGACTTTTTAGATTTTGAAATACGCATGCAATTGGGAACCCAAAAGTATATGAAAAGGTCCTAAATTCATCTTCACAAAATGTTGAGCTACTTAGACAAAAACTATAATAATCAAAGACGAGAAACTTCATCTAGCTCAGGTGTACAGTCGGGGGGCAGGTGGGAGACTGGCCTCTTTTGGAAGTCAATGCCAAAAAATACTCAGGAAGGTAGAAGAGAGATCATTCTGTGAAGAAGTAAAATAAAGAAAGAATATCTGTCTGTCCTTTCATATTCAAATGCAGATGAACTCAAGTTGAAATCAATATTATAGCAAATCAAAGCTGCTCCAAACAGTGAAAGAGGACACAAGTATATTAGCTGTGATATATAAACCAAGTTAAGATGCTTGGTTCACCAGAAAATTATTTTCAGAGTGGGTCTTTCAAAGCTTTATTCCTGAGGTCTGGCATTTTCAAATTAATGTTCTAAAATTCCATAAAGAGAATGTCAGAGGATTGTTATTTTGGGACAATTCCCCAGCTCACCTCCAGTGAGGCTAGTTGAATAAGATGCATGTTCTTTCCCTATAACACTTCAACTTTGCTTCAACCAATGAATTGAGGTGTGGCCTTAGGATGTAAATGAGTGTATAGATTGGAAGAAGCATCCTGAAGAGAGTCTTCTAATTCTTGAAGAAGGTGAAGATGAGAAAGATAAAGGAGTGAAAGAAATGTCCAAGGTTAAAATCTACAATACAGAGAATGCAGTTTTTAGCTGGGAAAAAGCCTGGAATGAAGCAAAATAAATAACCATAGTAAATGCATGGAAGATCTTTGCAAAAAGGAAACCGACAATGATCTTCAAGATAAGGATTATAGATATTACAGATAGGGATTATAGAGAGGTTCTTGAAAAACATGGAGACCTGGAAATTAAGGTGCTTTCAAATGGAGATAATGAAGAACAGGATTGTTCTTCATGTAGGATGGTAAAGGAAGTTGTACAAAGAGAGAGAGTTGGGAAGTAGGATGCTGAACTTATCTACTGTGAGAGTTTGGACTGTCTTCTTGACTCTGTGGATGGATGCCATACCTGAATTTCAAAGGTTTCATTTCATGCTGAAAGAGATGTAACAAGAAGTCATCAAGATACAGTTCCAGAGTAGAGTCCATTTGAGAGTTGGTAGTTTTTGAGACCTGGAACTCATAATATTAAAGATATCCTCAAGATGTCTTCAACTTCTGATTCTAGTCTTGAGATTCTATGTTTAAAGATCTCTGCAGTTACATGATCACATACAATATAGGCCTACTGTGAATTGTCATTGTTCTCATCAACTGACATTATTTTGCATATCAGTGCCCTTTTATATGTTGAACAAAAACTGTCCAGCTTGAAAATAATAATAAATGTATGTTTCTTTAAATTAAAAAGATAGATTTTAAATTGTTGTGTATCATACAGTACCAGTCAATCAGGAAGTAGTTAATAAATTTATAAGTCATGTCTTTCATTAATCCTTGGTAAAAATTTATGAAATTACTGTCATTCTTCCCTTATTTTAGACACATGTTTCCCATCCACTTTTTCACATGGGTCAAGCTAAGAAGTTGAATGCCCTAAAGATATATAGTAAATACCTTCATTATGTGAGATTAACCGGTTCTGAATATGTCTTTTAATATAATAAAATTTATAAATGGTACTCTAGTGGCCTAGAGGAGATATAACATGCTACCAAATGACAATTTATTACACTATCTGGAACTTAGGGCTAGTTGATGGATTATTGCTATAAAGTCCATTTTTCTACTCTATCTTCAAAATCTCTTTGATTAATTATAGATACTTTATTTAGCAATTTGATATATTATTACCCTCATACTTTTTTCCTTAAAATATATGTTAAAATTATCTTGTTAAACAGCTGTTTTAACTCCTTTCAGGGAATGTGATTATGTTAGCTCTGAAGAAACTAGAAAGTCAGCCATATTCACTTACCCAGAGGAATATCAGACCCAATAGATTTTAATTCTAATGTTCATCTGAAAGTCTTTCCATCACTGTAACTTGATAATAACATCATCAAATGCTGATATAAAAACATTATGCGCAACACAATTCTATTTTAAATCAGGCTACTTACAGAAGAAAACTGCACTTTGTGTTCTCAATTGAAGAAAGTAACCAAAGATGTTCATGGATGTGTTCAGGGCTTTCAACAGAAGAAAAGATTTGGGCTTTTATTAAATTGTGTTTTAATTGTGAAAAATATGTCTATTGTTTGTTAACTTCAAAAAGTTACTTTTAATTTAATTACATTAAAGGAAAATCAGATTTCAAAAGTGCCTTAATGACCAAAACTATTCTCTAGGAATTTCTCTACAAAAGAATGAAAACCTCAGTTGGGCTTGGTGGCATATGCCTGTAATCTCATTGTCTCAGGAGACTGAGAGAGGAGGATTATAAGTTCAAGGCCAGCCTCAGCAACTTAGCATAACCCTGTCTCAAAACAAAACCAAAAATAAATAAATAAATAAATAAATAAAAGGGCTGTGGATGTGTTTCAGGGGTTAAGCACCTCTGGGTTTGAATCTCTGGTATCAAAAAATAAGTAAGTAAATAAAAAACTTAAAAAAGGATGAAAATCTCTCAAATAAGTATATTTTAAAATAACTTTTATAGTTTGTTTTTCTGAAAGTCACTCCTAGTGATAATTCTATATACTGAGTAAACGGGAACTGTTGCAATATTCATCCTTAAATATCTGTGATTAAAAAAATAAAAGAAAGTTTGGTTTTTAGGGATGTTGGCTTCTTTTTCTTATTTTACTTGAAAATATTTTTGATAAATGTGGACCTTCAAAAGTGTGTAATGTTTATAAAAGGCACGTAATGTGAAGCAAGATATTAGATATTAGAAATAGATGAAAAAATATAGATAGGCAACAAATGCAGATTGTGTGGTTAAGATATCACATGGAGTCAGAGCTAAGGATGACACATACATGCCATGACAACTTTATATGTGCTAATAATATTAGAGAAACAGTCAACCTTAAGTTTCTTCTAGTCAATGCTGAAACAGAAAAATGGTCAGCTATAAAATGACATGATCCAGAAGAGAGAGAAACAAAGCAAAATAAAACAAAACTAAATCATTGGAAAAGCACAAATATTCTTGATTTTAAAATCTTAAAGTTGTTTTCCTGAGGACCTTCAAAAAGAAAAGACTGTTCACACTGTTCAACTTCAAAACTCTATTTTAAAAAAAGTTCTAGCAACATGATTTACTCTAATTCTCAATGTAATCTCATGTATTTATACCAAAGCAAAATCAGTAAAAGCAATTCATTGCCTACAGCATCTCCATACCAGTATATGTATTTGGTGCATGAACTTGAATTTGTATATTTGGCTAGGCTATACTGAGGATGGTATATGGCAAATTGAGGCTAATCAAACAATACTGGGATATAACACCTAACCTGTTATTCCAATGCATATAGTTGATGGCAAGAGTCTAGGAAAATGGATGAAATACCTTTCAAAATATTTTCCCCAATAGAGTTTCTTAAAGTTAAGTTTTACCAGATATGTGGTGGTAATAATTTCATTTTCTCTTTAAAGTTTAAATTCCAAAATCAAACTTAATTCTGTTCTCTGCCTCTATATGTTTTGCAGCATTCCTACATGATTTATTCTGTCTTATACCATCCCTTAATAAGCCCATGTTGCAGAATCACATATTCAGCTTAATGAGCAATGTATTCTTTCTAAAGCATTGCTGATTCACATGTTATGATGTGTTGGGTCTTCCTTTTACTGATCAGTTAGGTTGGATTGTGATATAAGCATTTTCCACGAAGATAATTCATGAAAAAAAAAACAAAATAGTAAAGAACAAATTATTGGAACAGACACACAACTCAATCAAATATTTCTCATTCTACCATGGTGTATTTCATTTATGAAACTTTAAACTCACAAGAGCAGAGTCTTCTTTTGTTTAATCAATTTTGAATTCATCATTAAGGAATGAACACTAATAAATCACCGGTCTTTCTTTTTCCAATAACTAAGATGTAAGGTTAATCTCTGATAGGTGTGTAGCATCTAAGCAGAGGTTAAATATGTTGACCTCTGAGTTCCCAATTCAAACTGAGAAGCTATTACCCTGTGGCTCTCCCTTGCACCTACCATCCTCCCTCCTATTCAGGAAATTATAATGAATAGCTTTGCTAATAGCCTGGAGATCAAAGCTTTGGCCCTGATCCCTCATTTGAATTTCCTTCCTTTTTATGAGGATCATTATGCCCTCCCCAAATAGCTGTTCATCTGCTGTGTGGTTCATGCTTGCAAATTTTTGGCTCTGACATCTCAGATCTCACCCACTCCTTTTGCTCCTCTTCCCCTTCCTCCTAGTCCTCTTGCTCCTCCTTTTCTTTCTCTTCCAACTCTTTCTTTTTTCCTTCTCCATGTCTTCTCCTTCTTCTCGAAATTCATACATACAACCCTTGCTAACCTTGGTGTCCAGCAATTTATGTGCAACCAAATCCAGCTGCTTGTCCATTGTTCTGTGTCTCTGGCTACCTGTGAGCTTTTGGGTTTTGAACCTGAGAAGATGGATTCTCATGAAATAAAAAGATAATTATTTTTTTCCTAATTCCTTTATACCTTTGGGACCAAAACAGAGACAACTTGAGAGACCTGGTTTCACCTAGGTAGCATATTACTCAATGCAAGGAAACGATTCATAATAAAGAAGATGACAGTGGAAGGTTTCAAAATATTGGCTATGCCTTTTGAGAAACCTGAGTCCAGTCTATTTTTATAACTTAGAGATTAGACTACAAAGTTATTGGGAGCCAGAATCAGGCTGCCAGAGCCTTTGAGAAGGAAGCCCGTTTATATTTCCTCCCTGTTACAATTCATGTTGTCGCTATCTCCTCCTGCTACCTGAGTGTGTGAATTTCACTGGCACATCAAGAGCTCTCTGTTGCTTTTGAAACTTGTCCTTCCTAAGATTACTGAAACAATTCTGTCTTTGTCGTTGCTGATTTTGTTATATTCTCTGATACTTTCTTATGTAATCTCTATAGTTCTTCATAGCCACTCAAATGTCTCTTCCAGATCCTTCTGAAGACCACAGATGATTTCCTATAGTTTTTCAAAACATTCTGAAGAAGGAGCAGAATCCACGGCCCTTATATCTGGGATCACTCTCCCTTGTGACACATAGGTATCAGAGCTGCTTCTGCCTCAGTGTCTCAGAAGCCAGGGATCATATCCTTTTGTTTTTTCGAGGTGAAGGCACACATGGACATACTTTATATTCATAATATTTATGAAGGTATTCCTTACGTGGTAACTTCTATGTTTTATTTATCTCTAATTTCTTCCGGCACTTGACAATTTTATTACATTTTTTCTGGTTAGTTAAAGATCATTTGCAAGCAGAACTTGTCCTAATAGAACATGTGCTCTGAGCATGGTTTGAAGGAATCATAGTCAGGACTACCTGTTCCTGAATTGCTGTTATTTCCTTTCTTTCTATTGGTTTTTTATTTCTGATTCCTGAAAGTTTATCAATTTTATTTTAATACAAGCATACTCCACAAAAGTCTACCTTCTGTTACCATATGCCATAGTCAACTGAAAGCAGTCTGAGGATAAAACATGGCCATCCTAAATTCTATTGATTAAAAAAGAGACGCGTAGCAATGGAAAGGAAATAGTGCTATCACAACAGGTTCTAGAAATCAAGAATAATTTTTAACAAATAGGCATTTTTCTATGAAGTCATTTCTGCTTCCTTATAATATTTCAAAATACTGATGCACTTGTATTTTTTTTAAGAGAGAGGAACAGTAAGAGAAAGAATCAATTTTATTTAGTTTTTCATGTAGCTTTCATTTCTCTGAGACTTTGTTGTGTACGTGGTGCTTGGGTTTGAACCTGCATATTCATGTACAAGTACCATAACTGATGAGCCACCACTCCAGCCCTGCATTTGTATTTTTTTTCATTTCCATGATTCAATATATTTCTGTTTTGATTTTAATCAGTTTGAGTCAGTTTCTGGCACTTCACTGGAAATAATCCTATTTTTAAACAAGTGTCCAGAGGCAGAGAACATACTTTTTTTTTTAACAACCTTACAAGATTTTAACAAAATAATATAACATGTGTATATATTCTGGATATTGCAATTATCCCCAGGAGTGCCCCCCCATTACCCTCGTTATCCCACCCTTCCCCTTCCCACTATAACTCTAAAAAAGTATTAGATTGTAAAGCATTACATCTTATCTGGATTTAACTCATGCTACTAGACCAACTTTCTCATTGTCCAGGGTCTAGTCCCCACCTCCACAGATGAGTGGAGACAATCGACCCTTAGATCTCTGGGTTAAGCTGATTTCACTCATCATGATCTCTTCCATAGCCATCCATTTACCTTTGAAGGCTGCAATATCGTTGTTTCTAATTGCTGTGTAATATTCCATGGTATAAATGTACCACAGTTTTTGGATCCATTCTTCCTGTGAGGGACATCGGGGTTGTTTCCATAGCCTAGCAATAGTAAATTGTGCTGCTATGAACATAGATATTGCTGTGTCACTGTAATGTGCTGATTCTAAGTCCCCTGGAAAGATACCCAGGAGTGGAATAGCAG